>JAWMAR010001402.1:0-140243 GCA_036785375.1 Leucoraja ocellata | reverse complement strand
GGGAGGAGGCTGTCGCCAGATGAAAAAGTGTTAGATATCGACCAACACGCCCCAAATGCACTAGATCCACTTGTCCGCATTTGGCCAAGACAGTTCTAAAATGGTGCTCTCCACAAATTTGTTTGAATATCTTTGAAATGTTGTTACGGTACCCGAGTATGCTACCTCATCTGGCAGTTCTTTCCATGTACTTGGTTTATACTCTCTAGAATTTAGGAGATTGAGAGGGGATCTTATAGAAACTTACAAAATTCTTAAGGGGTTGGACAGGCTAGATGCAGGAAGATTGTTCCCGATGTTGGGGAAGTCCAGGACAAGGGGTCACAGCTTAAGGATAAGGGAGAAATCCTTTAAAACCGAGATGAGGAGAACTTTTTTCACACAGAGAGTGGTGAATCTCTGGAACTCTCTGCCACAGAGGGTAGTTGAGGCCAGTTCATTGGCTATATTTAAGAGGGAGTTAGATGTGGCCCTTGTGGCCAAGGGGATCAGAGGGTATGGAGAGAAGGCAGGTACGGGATGCTGAGTTGGATGATCAGCCATGATCATATTGAATGGCGGTGCAGGCTCGAAGGGCCGAATGGCCTGCTCCTGCACCTAATTTCTATGTTTCTATGTACCCTAGTACTTCCACAGTTGTCATTCACATTCATTTTAAATCTTTTCCCTCTCAGCTAAAACCAAAATGCTCCACATTCTCGATCCCCATACTAAGGGTTCAAGACTGACTATCCAGCATATCATTTTGTTTCATATTATACACCTGCCACAGACTGCTGTGGTTCAGGGAGTAAAGTCCTTGGCTGCTCAACCTCTACCAAGAGTTCTGGCTCTCAACTACTGAGTTCTATAGAGGTTCTTGGTTTCTTGGTCCTCCAAAATATTCCAAATGGAATTTAAACTGGAGGTGGTACCTCATGGTGGTACCCCATCTCCCCCCTTCCCCACACCTCTCTCCCCCTTCCCCACACCTCTCTCCCCCTCCTCTCTCTCCTCCCCTCCCCCACCACTCTCTCCTCCCCCTCTCCATCTCCCTCCCCTCACCCCTCTCCCACTCCTCCCCATCCCTCTCTCCCAAATTATTGCACACATCACTGCATCAAATCCACACAACAACATTACATCGATAGCACAAAGCCTCACCTGAACTCCAGAAATGCTGTCTTTCTGTTCCTGCTCCATTTTCTGGATCTCTGATTCCTTTTCTGTGAGAGATTCGAAAGAAGATTTCACCTGTTCCTGGGGTTGGGTTTCAGATCAGAGAATAAAAATGTCAGACAATGAAGAAAAGATTAGACAATGATGTGATCAAAAGTGATTTGGTTTTACCTTGTAGAATTCAATTGCTTCTTCTATCAGCATTAAGCTGTGAGACCTGTGCTGCTGCCCAGTTGCATAAATCAAACAGATCAGTTTCTTGTCAGTTTTACAAAACAGTTTCAGTTCTTCCTGATGTTTCTCGCAGTGAAGTTTGCTTTTCTTCGCTTTGAGATTCAAGCTCAGTGTTCGAGCTTTCTCAGACAGTCTAACCAAGGCCCGATTCACCCTGAGGGTGCGGTTTGCAGATTCCTCTCTACATTCCGGGCAGGAGTTTCTCCCCTCCCTGTCCCAACTCTGTGTGATGCAGGAGCGGCAGAAGTTGTGTCCGCACTCCAGCGCCACCGGATCGGTGAAGAAATCTTTGCAGATGGGACAAACTACCTCCTCGGTCCAACTCCCGGCCGGGCGTTTCGCAGCCATTTAATTATCTCCCGCACTTTCTTTGCTTTCTGGTTTAAAATGTTTTCACTCCACGTGTAGTTGCAGAACCCCTGCAGTACCGCGAGTGTCCACTGCGCTCGCTGCCGTCCCGGGCAGTGAATGTAACTTGTTTAAGAAGGAACTGCAGATGCTGGAAAATCGAAGGTGGACAAAAATGCTGGAGAAACTCAGCGGGTGCAGCAGCATCTATGCAGCGAAGGAAATAGGCAACGTTTCAGGCCGAAACCCTTCTTCAGACTGATGGCGGGCGGGGAGAAGAAAGGAAAACGGAGGAGGAGGAGATAGGAAAGGGAGGAGACAGCAAGGGTTAACAATATTGTGAGAATTCAATGTTTATACCACCAGGATGCAGACTCCCCAAGCGGAATATGAGGTGCTGTTCCTCCAATTTCCGATGTTGCTCACTCTGGCCATGGAGGATGCCCAGGGCACAGCAAAGATCCTATAGGATATTTGGACACAGGGCCGCTATAGGATCTTTGGGACACAGGGCCGCTATAGGGAGGTTTCACGGCAGTCGGGTCACGACCCATGACCCCTACTGTTGCTACACTACTCCAAGTGGATTACACGCGATGAACTGCAGGTAGGCACTTACCATTGTTTCCAGCGCAGAGGGCCGTTAAAACCCGCTGAAATTGTCA
This sequence comes from Leucoraja ocellata, assembly GCA_036785375.1. Lineage (NCBI taxonomy): Eukaryota > Metazoa > Chordata > Chondrichthyes > Rajiformes > Rajidae > Leucoraja > Leucoraja ocellata. Next base: position 137,838 of record JAWMAR010001402.1, on the reverse strand, counting down.
ATTTTGCGCTGTAAATAATTATGGAAATCGGGATAAGCGTGTGAGACATTTAGCCTGCTTCAGAATTCCAAAAGTGAGGAGAAATGACGGTAGATAGAAGCGAGAGCTGAAGGGACAACAACAGCCAAAGTGCTTAGCGAACCCCCACACCCACACCCCCATCCACATTAACGGGACGGAGGTGGGACGTGTTTCCAGCTTCAGGGTCCTGGGGGTCAACATCTCCAATGACCTCTCTTGGACCCACAATACCTCAACTATGGTCAAGAAGGCTCACCATCGTCTCTTCTTCCTGAGGAGACTGAAGAAGGTCCATCTATCCCCTCAGATCCTGGTGAACGTCTACCGCTGCACCATCGAGAGCATCCTTACCAACTGTATCACAGTATGGTATGGCAACTGCTCTGTCTCCGACCGGAAAGCACTGCAGAGGGTGGTGAAAATTGCCCAACGCATCACCGGTTCCTCACTCCCCTCCATTGGGTCTGTCCAAAGCAAGTGTTGTCTGCGGAGTGCGCTCAGCATCGCCATGGACTGCTCTCACCCCAACCACAGACTGTTTACCCACCTACCATCCGGGAGGCGCTACAGGTCTCTCCGTTGCCGGACCAGCAGGTCCAGGAACAGCTTCTTCCTTGCGGCTGTTGCACTGTTCAACACTACCTCGGTGATTGCTGGGATGGAGGAGGCACAGACTGGGTAGCTGTTGGAGTCAGTGCGTTTGTGGTCAATGTCCCGATGTCCAAGGAAAAATGGAGCCCACAACGTTGTTGACTGTGGAAGAGATGATGATTATGGGACACGAATAGTAAAACTAGCGGGACGCCTATGGTGGGTAGGGGGAGAAGGAGGGAGAGGGAATGAAAGGGTTACTTGAATTTAGAGACATCAATATGAATCCCGCAGGGTTGCAAGCTGCCCAAGCGAAATATGAGGCGTTGTTCCTCAAATTTGCATGTGGCCTCACTCTGACAGTGGAGGAGGCCCAGGGCAGGAATGTCAATATGGGAATGGGAAGGGGAGTAAAAACGTTTGAAACCGTGAGATCGCGTTGGCCAAGGCGGATGCCCCACGACAATTGTCTCCCACAGACCCCGGTGCTGCCTCCCGCCATCACCGACCAGGAGCGGCTCTGGGAACTCGAACGTGACCGGCTACAGTTCACCCAAGGCAAGTTCACCGTGTGGTGGCTGCACCGGGGAGAGGTTGGGGGGGGTGGCGGGGAGAGGGGGGGGGGGGGGGGGACAGGGGGGGGGGGGTCAAGGATGGGGGAGCCGGGGGGGCAGGAGGGTGGGGGGCGGAGAGAGGGATGGGGAGAGGGGGATGGGGAGGAGGGGAGGGCAGAGAGGGGGATGGGGAGAGGGGTGGGCTGAGGTGAGGTGGGGGAGGGGAGACGGGAGGGGGTGGGGGTGAGGGGAGACGGATGGTGAGAGGGAGTGGGGAGATGGGGATGGGGAGAGAAGGGACGGGCAGAAAGCAGCCTCGAGATCTCACGGTCGAGTTTAGGGTGAACTCCCCCTTCTCATTGTACCCCTCCTTAACCCCCCCCCCCCCCACCCACTTCTCCCCCCCCCCTCTCTCCCCCCACAGGTGTGCTGTACAACCAGTTCCTGTCGCAGGTGGACTTTGAGTTGCTGCGTGACTATGCGCGGGACCTGGGGGTGCTGGTGTGGGAGAATCCCCCCAAGCGGCTGATGGTGGTCACCCCCACCGGCCACCCCGACGTCAAACGCTTCTGGAAACGGCAGAAACACAACCGACCACCCGGGGAATCTCCCAGCCCCCTCCCCCATTCCCCCCCCCCCCCCCCCCCCCAAAGCCCAGACTGGAGTAACCCTCCCAGCTTTGTCTCCCCCTCCCGCACATTCAGTCTGAAGAAGGGTCTCGACCCAAACCGTCACCTGTTCCTTTCTCTTCAGAGACGGTCACAAATTATAGGAGTAGAATTAGGCCATTCGGCCCATCGAGTCCACTCCACCATTCAATCATGGCTGATCTCTGCTTCCTAATCCCATTTTCCTGTCTTCTCCCCATAACCATTGACACGCGTTAAGGTTGCCTGACCCGCTGAGTTACTCCAGCACTCTGTGTCCTCTCCATGTTCCCCAGAGATGCTGCCTGACCCGCTGAGTTACTCCGGCACTTTGTGTCCTCTCCATGTTCCCCAGAGATGCTGCCTGACCCGCTGAGTTACTCCGGCACTTTGTGTCCTCTCCATGTTCCCCAGAGATGCTGCCTGACCCGCTGAGTTACTCCGGCACTTTGTGTCCTCTCCATGTTTCCCAGAGATGCTGCCTGACCAGCTGAGTTACTCCGGCACTTTGTGTCCATCTCCCACCCATATTCCACAAATATAGACACAAAAAGCTGGAGTAACTCAGCGGGATGGGCAGCATCTCTGGAGAGAAGGAATGGGAGGTGTTTCGGGTCGAGACCCTTCTTCAGACCTGCCTCTCCCGCTGAGTTACTCCGGCACTCTGTGCCCTGTCCATGTTCCCCAGAGATGCCGCCTGGATCTTCCCCTACCCCCCACCCAGGTCACGGGGAGGATTGTTGGGGGTGGGGGGGGGTCTACTGGGTCCAGTCCCCGGCACCCCCTCCCCAAGTTGGGCTGGGCAGCGGGAACCGTCCCACCCTCCCGACCACGCGTGATCCTGGGACCGGCGAAGATTCACCACCGACAGAGGCGGCCGCTGTTTCTGTGTGTTTTTGCATTTTCTTAATAAAAGGTGGATGAAGAGAAGTGTGTCTCAGTGCACGTTGCCAACACCAGCCCAGAGAGCAGAGAACACGTTGTAAAATAAAACTTCATTCACAGAAGTATTCACGTGTACACACCAGCGCCCAGCGTTCAACACATTCATATTATGCAGGAAGGAACCGCAGATGCTGGTTTAGACCGCAGATACACACACACAAAATGCTGGAGTAACTCAGTGGGACAGGCAGTATCGTTTAGTTTAGAGATACAGCAGCACGGAAACAGGCCCTTCGGCCCACCGGATCCTCACCAACCTGTGATCCCCGTACACTAACACCATTCTACATCCACTAGGGACAATTTGTACATTCACCAAGCCAATTAACCAACAAACCTGCACGTCTGTGGAGTGTGGGAGGAAACCGACGATCTCGGAGAAAACCCACGCAGGTCAGGGGGAGAAGGTGCAAACTCTATACAGACAGCGCCCGTAGTCGGGATCGAACCCGGGTCTCCGGCGCTGCATTCGCTGTAAGGCAGCAACTATACCGCTGCACCACCGTGACCGATTTGTGGAATTCTCTGCCTCAGATGGCAGTGGAGGCCGCTTCACTGGATGCATTCAAAAGAGAGTTAGATAGAGCTCTTAGTTCTGGTGGAATCAAGGATATGGGGAGAAGGCAGGAACGGGGAACTGATTGTGGATGATCAGCCATGATCACATCGAATGGCGGTCCTGGCTCGAAGGGCCGAATGGCCTCCTCCTGCACCTATTGTCTATTTATCGATGTATCCCATCTTGTCCCCCTCCCCTAAACCTCTCCTCTTCTCCCTTCCGTCCTTTCTCACCTCTCTTGCCCCCCACCCCTCCTCCGCTTCCCCACCCTCCTCCCTTCCCATCCTTCAGCCACCCCCCGACCCCCTTAGGAAATGTTTCGGGGGATAGACACAAAGTGCTGGAGTAACTCAGCGGGTCAGGCAGCATCTCTGGAGAGAAGGAACAGGTGATGTTTTGAGTTGAGACCCTTCATCAGTCTGCAGTTCTTTCTTTGTATGATATGGGTGAATATGTTGACATATTCTGTTGTGCTGCTGCAAGTATGAATGTCATTGTTGTGTCTGGGACATGTGGAAATAAAACACTCTTGACTCTTGGACTGAAAGCATCTGTAAATGCTTGTGTCTCAGAACTGTTCTGTAGCTTTAGCATTTTGTACGTGATTATATTTTCTAGAAACACCTCCACAAGTCCCATGGCGTGATTTGGCACAGAATACATAAAGAACATTGCAATAGTCTTGGCGTGGTTCAGTCTGAGCCACAGCCCACTGTTCCAATGCACATTATAAGCAGATGGCACTGTGGTAAATGTAGCAACTCTCCCTACACACAAAGAGCAACTTACAGAGGACAATTAACCAACAAACCCACACGTCTTTTGGATGTGGGAGAAACCCGGAGCACCTGGAGGAAACCCACGTGGTCACGGGGAGAACGTGCAAACTCTGAACAGACAGCATCCAAGGTCAGGATCGAACCCTGGTCTCTGGCCCTGTGAGACAATGGCTCTACCCGCAGCTCCACAGTACCTCAGAAATATTAACCCTTTCCAGACACTGTATACAGCCCAACCTGCTGAATGCCCACAACGTTTTCTGTTTTTTTGTTGGCAGTTTATGGTCAGACTCACATTCCAATCACCCATTCAACTGGAAAAACTAAAACAAAACACAGATGCTGAAAATCCAAATGGAAACACAATTCGTCATCAGTATTAGATCTGAAATGTAAGGTCCGTTTCACCTTGCAGATGCTGCCTGACCTGCTGAGTATTTGAGACAATTTCTGCTTTTATTCCACATTTTAAGCCATGCATTTGGTTTGGGCCGCAGGTGTTGTAACAGGTCACAAAAGTCACTTATTAAATCAGATTCCCGCTGTTTCTGCAATTGTCAAAGTTATTTCTCAAAGTTACAGCTGGTCTGAGGTCGCACCACGTGGCTTTGCTGCCATCTAGTGGCGGAACCAAGAAGTGACGCAGTTAACGCGTTGAAATGAACGGATCGACAGACAGACAGACAGCTCTGATTACAGTTGCTGTTTATTTCACTCTTCCCACATTTACATTCCCCCTGGTTTTATTTCCGCGCTCACTGGGGTTTCACGACGTGTAATTTGGGGATTAAATGGGTGCCGTTCAGCGCCGACCTGTTGTCCACTGGGTTTCTGCCCCACACCCCCTGAGCCCCGCTCCTGACGCCGGTCCTGGGACCCGACCCTTTTACACACCCGGAGCGGAACCGGAGCAGATTCTCAGCCAGTTGTTTCCATAAAAAATCCAGAAGAAAGGATAAAGTTTCTCCGTGAATTTATTCCCAGTGAAGGTGTGGAGATGGACTTGGTGTCCGCGTCGTAAAATGAAACTGTCCCGGACTCGTAATTGAGATAAACTCCCACCCTCCCGGGGATGGGACGGGCGGGGAGAGGGGATCGAGGGGAGGTGAGTGCATCAAACTCGTCATCCCACCGCCAGATGCTCCAGACTCCAGTCTCCGGGGTCAGTGTGACCTGTCTCTTCCTCTCCACAGACTCTGCGGCGACTCCCAGACTCCAGTACTGATTCCCCGCCACCTCCACCTCCCAGTAATATGTCCCCGATGTGAATCCCTCCGATCCCAGCACACACGTCCAGTGTGTAAACCTCTTCCCGGTGTCAGGGAGACTCCTCTGGGTCCCGGTCCGTCTCACCCTCTTCCGATCCTCAGACACCTCGAGCTGCGCATGCGCTGTTTCCATATCCAGGGTGACGGAGACTGGGGGGAGAAGCAGAGAATCAGAGAGTCCCCGGGGGTCGCGGGGAGACTCGGGCAGCGCGGCCCTGGGACCGGGGGAGGTGGGGGGCAGAGAGTGAGGACGATTGCGAGATTGCAGTGGGGATGGAGGAATGAAGCGGGCTATTCAGATATGGAGGCAGATATTGAGGATATTGAGGTGAGAGGTAGTTTGAGGTTGTTAAAGAGGAGGTAGAGGTGTGGGGTGGAGTCGCCATGATCACAGTGAATGGGAGGGGGAGACATGAGGGGCCGGCCAGATGACCTGCCTCTGTTACTTTGAGTGGAGGGTGAGAGAGAGGGAGGGGTGGCTTGGGCCATGGAAGGAAGCAGAGGTTGAATGATCAGGTGTTAGACAGAATGGGTGGAGACTTGTGGTTGTAGGGTCGCTGAAAGAGGGAATTCACGGGTGGATTTGATATACGTGTACAACTAAGAACACACTGATCTCATTGTGAACCAACATATGAACTTCACTGAGGGACTTGTCAATGTTGTGCATGTAAGGCTGGTCCAGAAAGTGAAGGCAGGTGGGATCCAAGTCGAGCTGGTGAAATGGATCCACAATTGGCTTGGTGGTTGGAGGTAGAAGGTAGCGGTAGAAGGATGAGTTTTCTGTTTGAAGGTCTGTGACTGGTGGAGTGCAGCAGAGATCGGTGCTGCAGCAGGGATATCAAATCAATAGTGCAGGTTTATAATGAGAGCAAGGAATATTAAAGTGGATCTGAGTTGTAAGTTTTCTTTACACTGAGAGTGGTTGATATCTGGAACATGCTACAGAGGAGGCGGTGGTGAGATCTAATCATTATATTTGAGGCACTTATCTAGGTGAGGTGCAGAAGAATACCAATGTAATCTGGGCAAATCGATTAGTAAAGCTGGGAAATAGGTGGACATGGGCATGATGGGCTGAAGGGCCGGATTCTGCAATGTACAACCATGGCTCTCAGCTCCAAGAGCACTGAATGGCTGAGTCTCCACAGCCACCTGTGCAGGGAATTCCAAAGGTTCCCCAGTCTCTGCGTGCAGTAATGTCTCCTTATCTCTGTCCTACATGGTGCAGCCCACATTCTGAGAGGGTGCCTGTTCTCCAGACCCCTCAGACAGGGGAAACATCCTCCCTGCATCCAGCCCACTGAGCCCTGTAAGAACTTTGTGTTTCACTGAGATCTCCTCCAATACACCCGAACACTCGAGTACACAGGCCTAGTCTACTCAATCTCACCCCGCACAGCAAACTCATTGTCCCAGGAACAAGTATTGTTAATCTTTGCAACATTTCCTCTGTGTCAAGTCTGTAAATTTAATGGTACACGGGAGCATAGGAACACAAGAAAGAGGAGCAGGATTAGGATCCGCTCCTCAGGCTTGCCCCTCCATTCAATGTGATCATGGTTGATCTAAGCTGGCACCAATTCCTCTTCTGTGCGAGTTCCCCATAATCTTAAATATTCAATCAATCAAATATTTATTTGTAGCAAAGTTGCACATATCCAATAACTCAGCGTTTCACCACCATCCTGGGCACAACATTCCAGATATTCACTGCCCTCTGAGAGATGCAACTTCTACACACTGCATGAGAGGCCGCTCTGGAAGGTTGGATCTCATGGAATCCGGGGTGAACTAGCCGATGGAATACAACATTTACCTGAAGGTCACAGAGAGCATGTTGGTAGAGGGTTGTTTTTCAGACTGGAGACAGAGTCCACTGTTGTTCCTTATTTATACACACGATTGGGTGTGTATGTAGGTTGCACGATTAGTCAGTTTGCAGATGGAACTAAAATTGGTGACATTGTGGAGAGTGAAGAAGGTTATCTGAGAGTAAATGGGATCCCTGTGAACTGGGCCAATGGGCTCAGGAACGGCAGGTGGGATTTATTCATGTGAAGGTGAGGTGATGCACTTTGCTGAGACAAACCAGGGCAGGACATACACAGTAAACGGGGAACTTTATAGAACTGAGAGATCTCGGGCTGCAGGTACACAGTGCCATGGAAGATGCAACAGCGACAGGCAGGGTGGTGAAGAATGTGTTTGTCACTCATGCTTGCATAGGTCAGGATATTAAATACAGCATTTGACACAATAAGGTTGTTAGCAAATTAGAGAGGGTGCAAAAGTATTTACGATAATTTCATCAGGTCTGAAGGGCTGGGTTATAAGGAGACGTTGGACAGGCAGGGACATTTTTCTTTGGAGCCCATCAGAATGCTTTTAAAAATGTTTATAAGATGTATATAATGTGCACAAATCAGGTGAATAGGAGCAGTATTTTATCCAAGGCAAGAGAGTCTAAACCTCTGACTTTATGATGCTTCCCAGCTGATTAGTTTAGAGGTAAATCAAATCTCCAATTTCCCTTCAGTCCACAATAGAATTAATCTTTGCATCTATGTATTGCTTAAAGATGTATAGGAATGAACTGCAGATGCTGGTTTAAACTCAAGATAGACTCAAAGTGCTGGAGCAACTCTGCGGGACAGTCAGCATCTCTGGAGAGAAGGAATGGGTAACGTTTTGATTGGAGACCCTTCTTTAGGCTGGTTATGGATAAGGGAAACAAGAGATATAGGCGATGATGTAAAGAGATAAAGAACAATGAATGGAAGATATGTAAAATATATCGATGATATAGGAGACAGGCCATTGTTAGTTGTTTGTTTGGTGAAAATTAGAAACTAGTGCGACTTGGGTGGGGGAGGGATAGAGAGAGAGAGAGAGAGAGGGAATGCCAGACTACCTGAAGTTAGAGAAATCAACATTACATACCACTGGGCTGTAAGCTGCCCAAGCCAAATATGAGATGCTGTTCCTCCAATTTGCGGTTAACCTCACTCTGACAATGGAGGAGAGCTAGGACAGAAAGGTCTGTGTGGGAATGGGAAGGAGAATTACAGTGTTCAGCAACCGAGAGATCAGGGAGGTTCGGGCAGACTGAGCAAAGGTGTTCAGCGAAACGATCGCCCAGTCTGCGTTTGGTCTCATCAATGTATAAGAGTCCACATCTTGAACAATGGATACAGTAGATGAGGTTGGAGGAGGTGCAAATGAATCTCTGCCTAACCTGAAAGGACTGTTGGGATTCCTGGACAGGGTCGAGGGAGGAGTTATAGGGACCAGTGTTGCATCTTCGGCGGTTGCAGGGGAACGTACCTGGGGAGAGGGTGGTTTAGGTGGGAATGGATGAGTTAACCAAGGAGTTGTGGAGGGAACGGTCTCTGTGGAAGGTAGAAAGGGTTGGCGATGGGAAGATGTGGCTAGTGGTGGGATCCCATTGGAGGTGGCGGAAATTTTGGAGGATTAGTTGTTGTGTGCGGCGGCTGATCGGGTGAAAGGTAACGTCAAGAGGGACTCTGTCTATGTTGTGACTAGGGGGAGGGGGAGCAAGGGCAGAGCTGCAGGATACCGAGGAGACACAATTGTGGGCCTCCTCTATGATGGGAGAGGGGAACCCCCATTTGTAATAGACGCCTATCGATAGTCTATTTCCTGTGATGGAGACTGTGAGATCAAGAAAGCGGACGGAGCTGTCGCTGATGGTCCAAGTAAATTTGAATGCAGGATGGAAATTGGTGGCGACGATGATGAAGTCCATGAGTTCTGCATGGGTGCAGGAGGTAGCACCGATGCAGTCACCAGTGTAATAGAGATAGAGTTTGGGGATAGGGCCTTGGAGGATTCGAAGGAGAAGTTATTAAGAGTGAGAACCAGCTCCGCTGGGCAGAGTAGTGTTAGTAGAGGGAAATTGGATGGTTCTGCGGTAGAGGAAGAAACGGAGAGGGCTTTAAGTCCTTCCTGGTGGGAGATGGAGGTGTAGAGTGACTGAACGACCATTGTAAAGATGAGGGGGTGGGGGCTCTGAATGTGGAAGTCATTAAAGGGACGAATGGCATGGGAGGTATCTCGGACATAGGTTGGTACAGATCGGACCGGGGGGAGAATAGGATGGAGTCGAGGTACGTGGAAATCATTTCAGTGGGACAGCGGGAGGCAGAAACAATGGGTCTGCCAGGGCAGTTGTGTATATGGATTTTGGGGAGAAGGTAAAACCGGGCTGTGTGGGGCTGGGGAATGATAAGGTGTCAGGTGTACGGTTTAAAGATGTCAGAAACAAGAATAATGGAAAAGGTACAAGTTTTACCTCGCTTGAAGTCATCAGGTGTTTCTTTGAGTGTCGTGTTGAACGAAACAGGGCAACGAAACTTTTCAATCGGTAAGACTTTATCCACCACTGACAGTGGTTTGGCTTTATTACGAACCCTGCAAATATTGAACAGTTGGTTATAAACTAAGAAGTAGAAATGTTTTGAGATGTTCCACAAAACACGTACAATGTTTCCATCAAGACAATGTCCTACCTTTGCTTGCGACCAGCTTTCTTTCTCCTGAAAGAAATAAAACACAAATCTCAATTGATTGAGATGGACCATCCTCATCCCGACAGCGGGAATTTCACCAAATTTCTACAACCCTCTGATAATTCCCATTTCCCAACTCTTATCACCACTGCCATGCAGAGAGAAAGCGGATATTGTCGCAGAGATGTAGAACGATGGGGAAAAGCACAAGGAATGTTCATGAGAATGACGTCATAACTGAGAGCATGGAACTTAATGAAAAGACTAGGCAGGTCGTGGGATTTCATCTGGAGAAGATGTCAGGAATGATGAGAGAATTTAACATTATCGGTGGATTTAAATAGGTGGGGATGAAATAATATCTCAAATCGAAAAGGAGACCAATAATCAAAGCTGAAATGTAACTGGTCTTCAATTATTATCGAAAGGAATATAGTCATAACAACATGAACCTCACTTGCACTGGAGGGACTGAAACCAACAGCAGAGATAAATTTAAATGCAAGCGGGATAAACACATTAGGGCTCCTGGAATTTGGGGTATTGTTACCGGGTGTGGAGAGTAGATGGGAGGGATGATGAGTGGAGCAGAAATCTTGACTGGATAGAATGGGCCAAATGGTCTGTCTATGATGTAGAATGGGATGTCATTCTATGGTGAAACAAGGTGGACAAAACAAACAGAGCAAATTCCCTCAAGGTGACCACCCACTGCTGAAGGGAACCGGATATAGATGATCAATCTGATGTGTGCGCCACGTTCTAGATTTCAATGTTAATCCACACAATGTGGTCATGGCTGATCTAGCCCAGGACTGAACTCCTCCTCTTAGCCCAATTTCCATCGATTACAATTCCCCGATTTTTAAAAAATGTATCTTCCTCTGGTTTAAAATATGTCTAACATGTAAAATCTCTCAGAGTCTCTTGGTTGGAGACTCCCAGATGTCCACTGCCCTCTGTCCATTCGTGGTCCTTGGGATCAGATATAGGATCACCTGTCATTGTTCTCAACTCCACATAATACAAACACCTCTCTACATTCCAGCCAGATAGTCCCAAGATCCCATAGATTCAGCGGGAGGCCAATTAGTTTCTGAACAACAACAGCTGGAACAGAGAGAACATTTACTCAGTTCCGAATTACTGGGAAATGCAGCATTTATTTCTGAAATGTCACCTACCATTTTGTGACTGTGCACTTTCACTTCACCAAACTGTAGTGCAGGGTAGGACTTGAGGTCATCAGATATTTTTTTGAATGCCGTGGTGAACGATGCAGGGCAATGAAACTTTTCAATCGGCAAGGCTTCATCTACCACCGACAGTGGTTTGGCTTCATCACGAACCCTGGAAATATTGAACAGCTGGTTATAAACTGAGCGTTAGAAATGTTTTCAGTTGTTCCTCAAAAACTTACAATGTTTCTGTCAAGGCAATGTCCTACCTTTGCTTGCGACCAGCCTCCTCCTGAAAGAAATAAAACACAAATCTCAATTGACTGAGATGGATCGTCCTCATCCCGACAGCGGGAATTTCACCAAATTTCTACAACCCTCTGATAATTCCCATTTCCCAACTCTTATCGCCACTGTCATGCAGAGAGAAAGCGGATATTGCCGCAGAGATGTAGAATGATGGGGGAATGCACAAGGAATGTTCATGAGAATGACGTCATAACTGAGAGGATGGAACTTAATGAAAAGACAGGGCAGGTCGTGGGATTTCATCTGGAGAAGATGTCAGGAACGATGAGAGGGAATTTAAATTTATCGGTAGATTTAAATGGGTGGGGATGAAATAATGTCTCATATTGAAAGGGAGACTAATAATCAAAGCTAAAATGTAACGGCATTGGGGGTTCAGTATTGATGTGGATAGAGAACTGGCTGGCAAACAGGAAGCAAAGAGTAGGAGTAAACGGGTCCTTTTCACAATGGCAGGCAGTGACTAGTGTGGTACCGCAAGGCTCAGTGCTGGGACCCCAGCAATTTACAATATATATTAATGATCTAGATGAGGGAATTGAAGGCAATATCTCCAAGTTTGCGGATGACACTAAGCTGGGGGGCAGTGTTAGCTGTGAGGAGGATGCTAGGAGACTGCAAGGTGACTTGGATAGGCTGGGTGAGTGGACAAATGTTTGGCAGATGCAGTATAATGTGGATAAATGTGAGGTTATCCATTTTGGTGGCAAAAACAGGAAAGCAGACTATTATCTAAATGGTGGCCAACTAGGAAAAGGGGAGATGCAGCGAGGCCTGGGTGTCATGGTACACCAGTCATTGAATGTAGGCATGCAGCAGGTGCGGCAGGCAGTGAAGAAAGCGAATGGTATGTTAGCTTTCATAGCAAAAGCATTTGAGTATAGGAGCAGGGAGGTTCTACTGCAGTTGTACACGGTCTTGGTGAGACCACACCTGGAGTATTGCCTACAGTTTTGGTCTCCAAATCTGAGGAAGGACATTATTGCCATAGAGGGAGTGCAGAGAAGGTTCACCAGTCTGATTCCTGGGATGTCAGGACTGTCTAATGAAGAAAGTGTGGATAGACTTGGTTTATACTCTCTAGAATTTAGGAGACTGAGAGGGGATCTTATAGAAACTTACAACATTCTTAAGGGGTTGGACAGGCTAGATGCAGGAAGATTGCTCCCGATGTTGGGGAAGTCCAGGACAAGGGGTCACAGCTTAAGGATAAGGGGGAAATCCTTTAAAACCGAGATGAGAAGAACTTTTTTCACAGAGAGAGTGGTGAATCTCTGGAACTCTCTGCCGCAGAGGGTAGTCGAGGTCAGTTCATTGGCTATATTTAAGAGGGAGTTAGATGTGGCCCTTGTGGCTAAGGGGATCAGAGGGTATGGAGAGATGGCAGGTACGGGATACTGAGTTGGATGATCAGCCATGATCATATTGAATGGCGGTGCAGGCTCGAAGGGCCGAATGGCCTACTCCTGCACCTAGTTTCTATGTTTCTATGTAACGTAATCTTCAATAAACACCAAAAGCAATGCAGTCATGACAACATGGACCTCACTGCACTGTAGGGACTGAAACCAACAGCAGAGATAAATTTAAGTGCAAGCGGTGATAAACACATTAGGGCTCCTGGAATTTGGGGTATTGTTACCGTGTGTGGAGAATAGATGGGAGGGATGATGAGTGGAGCAGAAATCTTGACTGGATAGAATGGGCCAAATGGCCTGTCTATGATGTAGAATGGGATGTCATTCTATGGTGAAACAAGGTGGACAAAACAAACAGAGCAAATTCCCTCAAGGTGACCACCCACTGCTGATGGGAACCGGATATAGATGATCAATCTGATGTGTGCGTCACGTTCTAGATTTCAATGTTAATACCCACAATGTGGTCATGGCTGATCTAGCCCAGGACTGAACTCCTCCTCTTTGCCTCATTTCCATCGATTACAATTCCCCGATTTTTTTAAATGTATTCTCCTCTGGTTTAAAATATGTCTAACGTGTAAAACCTCTCAGAGTCTCTTGGTTGGAGACTCCCAGATATTCACTGCCCTCTGTCCTTTCGTGGTCCTTGGGATCAGATATAGGATCATGTGTCATTGTTCTAAACTCCACATAATATAAGCACGTCTCTACATTCCGGCCAGATAGTCCTGAGATCCCATAGATTCAGCGGGAAACCAATTAGTTTCTGAACAACAACAGGTGGAACAGAGGGAACATTTACTCAGTTCCGAATTACTGGTAAATGCAGCATTTATTTCTGAAATGTCACCCACAATTTTGTGACTGCACACTTTCACTTCACCAAACTATAGTGAAACCCCTCACCTTCAGAAACTCCACACTGTCTTTTTGATCCATCTGTTGCTGCAACTTTAAGAGTTCCTCCTGAATAGATTTTAAATTCTCTTGAATCTTTCCAAGATTTGTCTCCATTGTATTTAGAATCTTCTTCTCCTCCTCCCGGATATCTGCCAGTGCGCGCTGCTCTTTCTCAGTGAGAATCTGGTGCAGTTCAGCATACTGGGATGTGATCTTGGACTGAAGGTTGTGTGATTGTTCCTGTGAAATAAAAGGTGAAGATCAACATATAATGTCACTGATTGTGTTTCCTCACGACTTTAACGGTGACATTTGGCCTGTGCATGTTTTATTTGCTTTGGCAATTCAATAGTTTGTGTAATGTAGACAAAAATGCTGGAGGAACTCAGCGGGTGAGGCGGCATCTATTGAGAGAAGGGATAGGCGACGTTTCGTGTCGAGACCCTTCTTCAGACTTCACGAAATGTCATGAGGGTAATGTTATAACTCATGAATCCTCTACCCCCAATACAATTCCCTGCTGCCTGTTCCTTTTCACGTGCCCATTAATACCCATTCATCCGTCCATCACCCACTTTCCCAGGGATTATAACAGTCCCCGATTGACCATTGAACCAGCGTGTATTGGGGACGTGGAAGGAATCCGACGCAGTCACAGGGAGAAGGCGTGAACCACACGGGCAGCACCCGAGGTCAGGATCGAACCCGCTCACCAGTACTAGGAGACAGCAGCACTACTTGTGTCACTGCGCTGCCCTATTATTACACGCATCACAGGGATCAAATCTACACAATATCACGAAATCGAAACTTAAAAGCCTCACCAGAACTCCAGAAATCTTCTGTTTCTGTTGCTGCTCCATTCGCTGGATCTCTAATTCCTTTTTTGTGAGAGACTGAATGGAAGATTTCGCCTGATCCTGGGATTGTGGTTGAAAATCGGAGAATAAAAGTGTTAGATTATAAAGATGGAATTAAACAATGATGCGATCAAAATCGGTTTGCATTTACCTTGTAGGTTTCAACAGCTTCTTTAACCGGCATGAAGTTGTGAGACTTGTGTTCCCGCCCGGCTGCACAAACCAGGCAGATCAACTTCTTGTCAGTTTCACAAAACAGCTTCAGTTCTTCCTGATGTTCCTCGCACTGAAGTTTACTTTCCTTCTCTGTCCGATTCAGGCTCAGTGTTCGAGCTTTCTCAGACAGTCTCGCCAAGGCCCAACTATGCCTGAGGGTGCGGTCTGTAAACTGCTCTCTACATTCCGGGCAGGAGTTTCTCCCCTCCCTGTCCCAACTCTGTGTGATGCATGAGCGGCAGAAGTTGTGCCCACACTCCAGTGACACCGGATCGGTGAAGAAATCCAGGCAGATGGGACAAACTGCCTCCTCGGTTAAACTCTCGAACCTGTCTTTCGAAGCCATTTTAACATTTGATTTAACCATCCACTGCCTGGTTCAAAACGCATTCCCATTCGCTGAAACTGCTGACGCCCTGCAGTAGTTGATTGGAGCGCCGGAGGCTGAAGTTCATGGGATCAAGAGGTGAATGGATTGGGTAGTTTTCCACTGCGTACGCTGCCGTCTCGTGGAATGAACGTTATTTGGCTGCAAGTGTAGAGTGTTCAGTGTCCTGGCCGCTCCCAACTAATCTCACACGAGGGAGGGGTCAGTTAAACATTAAACTGCATCTGCCCACTCACCCAACCTGTCCTAGTCACCCTTCATCCTCGCAGCATCCTCCTCACAGTTCGCACTGCCACCCAGCTGTGTGTCATCTCTTCCATTTCTCACCTCCTATATATATCTCTCTCCCCTTCTCCCACTGACATATCGCCTTCATCCCCTCTCCCCGCTTTCCCGCCCCGCACCCTCCCCGCCTTTCCGCCCCTCATCCCGTCACTATCCCCGCCTCCCGTCCCTCTCCCCGCCTCCCTCGCCACCTCTCCCCGCCCCTCTCCCCGCCTCGCTCCCACTAGGGACAATTTGTACATTCACCAAGCCAACCTATAAACCTACAAACCTGCACGTCTTTGGAGTGTGGGAGCAAACACATCGCCTCCATCCCCGACTCGTCCGCCCCTCGCCCCCTCTCCCCGTCACTCTCCCCCATTCTCCTCGTCACTCTCCCCGCCCCTTCCCCGTCACTCTCCCTCTCTCTCCCGGCTTCTCCCGCCCCTCTGCCCGCTTCTCCCCGACCCTCTCCCTGTCACTCTCCCCGCCAATCTCTCTGCTTCTCCCTCCCATCTCCCCGCTTCTCCCGCCCCTCTCCCTGCCTCCCTCGACACTGCTTCTCCCTCCCTCTCCCCGCCCCTCTCCCCGCCTCTCCCCGTCACTCTCCCCGCTTCTCCCGCCCCTCTCCCCGCCTCCCTCGCCACTGCTTCTCCCGCCCCTGTCCCCGCTTCTCCCGCCCCTCTCCACGCTTCTCTCCCACTAGTGACATTCACCAAGCCAATTATCGTACAAATCTGCACGACTTTGGATTGTGGGAGGGAACAGAAGATCCCGGAAAAAACCCACGCAGGTCAGGGGGAGAACGTGCGAACTCCGTACAGAAAGCGCCCATAGTCGGGATCGAACCCGGTCTCCGGAGCTGCATTCGCTGTAAGGCAGCAATTCTACCACTGCACCACCGTGACCGATTTGTGGAATTCGCGGCCTCAGGTGGCAGTGGAGGCCGATTCACTGGATGCGTTCAAAAGAGAGTTAACCATATAGAAACATAGAAACATAGAAATTAGGTGCAGGAGTAGGCCATTCGGCCCTTCGAGCCTGCACCGCCATTCAATATGATCATGGCTGATCATCCAACTCAGTATCCCGTACCTGCCTTCTCTCCATACCCCCTGATCCCCTTAGCCACAAGGGCCACATCTAACTCCCTCTTAAATATAGCCAATGAACTGGCCTCAACTACCCTCTGTGGCAGAGAGTTCCAGAGATTCACCACTCTCTGTGTGAACAAACAGTTATAACAATTAACATATAACAATTACAGCACGGAAACAGGCCATCTCGGCCCTACAAGTAAGAGTTAGATAGAAGTAATAGAGTGATTTCACCAAATGTCAAATGAGCGTAGAGCCCCCCTCACGTGACCGAAAAATTTAACTGGAGGACATATGTCACTTCGGCACATGTTAGTGAATGGGGAAACACGCACTTTCCCACCCGTTAAAAACATGGAAAACGGCCGATTTTTGAGCTGAAATTTTCTGTCCTAGTCGGGGTGACCGTGAAGCACAGCGGCCTAATTTTTCAGGCAAAAAAAAGATAGGTAATTACAAGAGGGAACTGAAGGTTGAAAAACAGCGGAAGTGAACAGCAGACATTTGCCGTGGAGATTTAAAGGTCCAAAATATCGGGAATTACCGCGTTTGCTCGCTGGATTTCATCAAAAGTAAGGCATTATTAACTGTTGTGTTTATTTCTAAATCATTCTGTTCAATCAAAAGGGACAGACAGACAGCAGTGTTTAAACGTGTTCATTCATTAATTTAAAAATCTCCTGGGAACCCTTGACTTGGTCACCCAACCTAAGCTGGGACTGACAGTGGGAGCTTCACATGTTTCAGTGTCCCATCTACAAAGACTACAGCACTCACTTTGTCCAACTCATTGGTGAGGCAGCACTCGAGAATATTATGTGTAAAATGACACAAAGTGCTGGAGTAACTCAGTGGGTCATAAGTGATAGGAGCAGAATTAAGTCAGAGGGCCTATCGTCTACTCCGCCATTCAATCATGGCTGATCTATCTCTCCCTCCTAACCCCATTTCCGGCCTTCTCCCGCTAACCTCTGATACCCGTACTAATCAAGAGTCTATCTATTTCTGCCTTAAGAATATCATCTGACGGTTTCCACAGCCTTCTGTGGCCAAGATTTCCACGCTCACTACCCTCTGACTAAAGAAATACCCCCTCACAATCTTTAATTCTGAGGCTATGACCTCTAGACCTAGACTCTCCCACTGGTGGAAACATCGTCTCCACTCTATCCAAGTCTTTCATTATTTAGTACGGCTTGATGAGGTCCCCCTGCATTTTTCTAAACTCCAGCGATCACAGGCCCAGTGCAGTCAAACGCTCATCAGGCAGCATCTCTGGAGAACATGGAGAGGTGACGTTTGTACGTGATTATATTTTCTGGAAACACCTCCACAAGTCCCATGGCGTGATTTGGCACGGAACACATAAAGAACATTGGAATAGTCTAGGCGTGGTTCAGTCTGAGCCACAGCCCACTGTTCCAATGCACATTATAAGCAGATGGCACTGTGGTAAATGTAGCAACTCTCCCTACACACAAAGAGCAATTTACAGAGGCCAATTAACCAACAAACCCACATGTCTTTTGTATGTGGGAGAAACCCGGAGCACCTGTGGGAAACCCACGTTGTCACGGGGAGAACCAGCACACTCCGAACAGACAGCACCGAACGTCTGGATAGAACCCTGGTCTCTGGCCCTGAGTGACAGCGGCTCTAGCCGCAGCTCCGCAGTACCTCAGAAATATTAACCCTTTCCAGACACTGTATACTGCCCAACCTGCTGAATGCCCACAACGTTTACTGTTTTTTGTTGGCGGTTTATGGTCAGACTCACATTCCAATCACCCATTCAACTGGAAAAACTAAAACAAAACACAGATGCTGAAAATATAAATGGAAACACAATTCGTCATCAGTATTAGAGAAGGGAATGGAGGGTTATGGTATGAGTGCAGGCAGGTGGGACTAAGGGAAAAAAAGTTGTTCGGCACGGACTTGTAGGGGCGAGATGGCCTGTTTCCGCACTGTAATTGTTATATGGTTATATGGTTATATGGTTATATTAGATCTGAAATATAAGGTATGTTTCACCTTGCAGATGCTGCCTGACCTGCTGAGTATTTGGGGCAATTTCTGGTTTTATTCCACATTTTAAGCCATGCATTTGGTTTGGGCCGCAGGTGTGATAACGGGTCACAAAAGTCACTTATTAAATCAGATTCCTGCTGTTTCTGCAATTGTCAAAGTTAATTCTCAAAGTTACAGCTGGTCTGTGGTTGCACCACGTGGCTTTGCTGCAATCTAGTGGCGGAACCAAGAAGTGACGCAGTTAACGCGTTGAAATGAACGGATCGACAGACAGACAGACAGCTCTGATTCCAGTTGCTGTTTATTTCACTCTTCCCACATTTACATTCCCCCTGGTTTTATTTCCGCGCTCACTGGGGTTTCACGACGCGGAATATGGGGATTAAATGGG
Source organism: Leucoraja ocellata (assembly GCA_036785375.1). Lineage (NCBI taxonomy): Eukaryota > Metazoa > Chordata > Chondrichthyes > Rajiformes > Rajidae > Leucoraja > Leucoraja ocellata. Next base: position 118,887 of record JAWMAR010001402.1, on the reverse strand, counting down.
AGCCGTTCAGCACTGACCTGTTGTCCACCGGGTTTCTGCCCCACAGCCCCTGAGCCCCGCTCCTGACAACGGTCCCGGGACCCGACCCTTTTACACACCCGGAGCGGAACCGGAGCAGATTCTCAGCCAATTTCCAACCCCAGTCATCAAGATTCCCCTCCCAGTCTCGAAGAAAGGATAAAGTTTCTCCGTGAATTTATTCCCAGTGAAGGTGTCGAAATGGGACTTTGTGTCCGCGTCGTAAAATGAAACTGTCCCGGACTCGTAATTGAGATAAACTCCCACCTTCCTGGGGATGGGATGGCCGGGGAGAGGGGTTTCAGGGAAGGTGGCTACATGAAAATTGTCAGCCCACCGCCTGATGCTCCAGACTCCATTCTCCGAGCTGAGTGAGACCCTACTCTTTCTCTCCACAGACTCTGCAACGACTCCCACACTCCACCACTCACACCCCACCACCTCCACCTCCCAGTAATGTCTCCCCGATGTGAATCCCTCCGATCCCAGCACACACTCCCTGCCTGTAAACCTCTTCCCAGTGTCAGGGAGACTCCTCCGGGTCCCGGTCCATCTCACCCTCTTCCGATCCTCAGACACCTCGAGCCACGGATGCGCTGTTTCCACATCCAGGGTGACAGAGACTGGGGGGAGAAGCAGAGAATCAGAGAGTCCCCGGGGGTCGAGGGGGGGGGGGAAGACTCGGGCACAGACAACTGACACCTTGCCCGGGGTTTCACCCCAACCACATCGGGTGGACAACAGACATCTTTCCCAGAGATTTTATCCAGGGATTGATAGGGGAATTACTTCAGGTGGGGAGGGTGGACGGGGAGTGGGACAGAATGGGTGGAGACTTGTGGTTGTAGGGTCGTTGAAAAAGAGGGGCTTCACGGGGGGATTTGATGGGTGTGTACAACCAAGAGCACACTGATCTCATTGTGAACCAATATATGAATTTCATTGAAGTACTTGACAATGTTGTACATGTAAGGCAGGTCCAGAAAGTGAAGGCAGGTGGGAACGAAGGTGAACTTGAAAAATTGAACCAACATTGGCTTGGTGGTTGGAGGTAGGAGGAGCACTTTTCTGCTTGGAGGTCTGTGACTGGTGGAGTGCGGCAGAGATCGGTGCTGCAACCTTTGCTCTTTATGTTATATGTTCATGGTTTCGATGTGAATGTCAGAGTTATATCTGGTAAGTCTGTGGAGGACGTGACACTTGTGGATATTGAAGGAGGTTGTTAAAGTCTGCAGCAGGGTGTAGGGTAGATTATCAAAAACCTTATTCTCATTCAGGGATATCAAATCTAGAGAGGGCGGTTTTATGGTGAGGGGAAGGAGTTTTAAAGTAGATCTGAGTGGTGAGTTTTCTTCACACTGAGAGTGTTCGTTATCTGTCACATGCCACAGAGGGGGTGATGGAGTCAGGTGGAATCACTACAATTAAGAGGCACTTAAATAAGTGACATGTAGAATATAACCAATGTAACATGGGCAAACAGATTAGTGCAGCTTTGAAATATGAGGACATGGACGTGATGGGCCGAAGGGCCGGATTCTGTAATGTACAACCATGGCTCTCGGCTCCAAGAGCACTGAATGACTGTCTCCACAGCCACCGTTGCAGGGAATTCCAAAGATTCCCCAGTCTCTGCGTGCAGTAATGTCTCCTTAACTCTGTCCAACATGGTGCAGCCCACATTCCGAGATGGTGCCCAATCTCCAGACCCCTCAGACAGGGGAAACATCCTCCCTGCATCCAGCCCACTGAGCCCTGTAAGAACTTTGTGTTTCATTGAGATCTCCTCCTATACACCCGAACACTCGAGTACACAGGCCTAGTCTACTCAATCTCACCCCGCACAGCAAACTCATTGGCCCAGGAACAAGTATTGTTAATCTTTGCTACATTTCCTCTGTGTCAAGTCTGTAAATTTAATGGTACACAGGAGCTTAGGAACACAAGAAAACAAGAGCAGGATTAGGATCCGCTCCTCAGGCTTGCCCCTCCATCCAATGTGATCATGGCTGATCTAAGCTGCCACCAATTCCTTTTCTGTGTGCGTTCCCCATAATCTTAAATATTCGATCAATCAAATATTTCTTTGTAGCCAAGTTGCACATATCCAATAACTCAGTGTTTCACAACCACCTTGGACACAACATTCCAGATATTCACTGCCCTCTGAGAGATGCAACTTCTACACACCTCATGAGAGGCCGCTCTAGAAGGTTGGATCTCATGGAATCCGGGGTGAACTAGCCGATGGAATACAACATTTACCTGAAGGTCGCAGACAGAGGATGTTGGTAGAGGGTTGTTTTACAGACTGGAGACAGTCCACTGTTGTTCCTTATTTATATACACGATTGGGTGTGTAAGTAGGTTGCACGGTTAGTCAGTTTGCACATGAAACTAAAATTGGTGACATTGTGGAGAGTGAAGAAGGTTATCTGAGAGTAAATGGGATCCCAGTGAACTGGGCCAATGGGCTCAGGAACGGCAGGTGGGATTTATTCATGTGAAGGTGAGGTGATGCACTTTTCTGAGACAAACCAGGGCAGGACATACACAGTAAACGGGGAACTTTATAGAACTGCGAGATCGTGAGCTGCAGGTACACAGTGCCATGGAAGATGAGGAGAACTTTTTTCACACAGAGAGTGGTGAATCTCTGGAACTCTCTGCCACAGAGGGTAGTTGAGGCCAGTTCATTGGCTATATTTAAGAGGGAGTTAGATGTGGCCCTTGTGGCCAAGGGGATCAGAGGGTATGGAGAGAAGGCAGGTACGGGATACCGAGTTGGATGATCAGCCATGATCATATTGAATGGCGGTGCAGGCTCGAAGGGCCGAATGGCCTACTCCTGCACCTAATTTCTATGTTTCTATGTTTTAAGATGCAACAGGGACAGGCAGGGTGGTGAAGAATGTGTTTGTCACTCATGTTTTCATAGGGTAGGATATTAAATACAGCATTTCACACAATAAGGTTGTTAGCAAGTTAGAGAGGGCGCAAAAGGATTTACAATAATTTCATCAGATCTGAAGGGCTGGGTTATAAGGAGACATAGGCAGGGACATTTTTCTTTGGAGCCCATCAGAATGCTTTTAAAAATGTTTATAAGATGTATATAATGTGCACAAATCAGGTGAATAGGAGCAGTATTTTTTCCAAGGCAGGAGAGACTAAACCTCGCGAAACGATTGCCCAGTCTGCGTTTGGTCTCATCAATGTACAAGAGTCCACATCTTGAACAATGGATACAGTAGATGATGTGCAAGTGAACCTCTGCCTAACCAGAATGGACTGTTGGGGTTCCTGGACAGAATCAAGGGAGGCAGTATAGGGACCAGTGTTGCATCTTCTGTGTTGCAGGGGAAGGTAGCTGGGGAGGGGGTGGTTTAGGTGGGAAGGGATGAGTTAACCAAAGAGTTGCAGGGGAAATAGTCTCTGTGGAAGGTAGAAAGGGGTGGAGATGGGAAAATGTGGCTAGTGGTGGGATCCCAATGGAGGTGGCCGAAATATTGGAGGATTATTTGTTGTATGTGGCGGCTGGTCGGGTGAAAGGGAAGGACAAGGGCGACTCTGTCTATGTTGTGACTAGGGGGAGGGGGAGCAAGGGCAGAGCTGCAGAGTACTGAGGAAACATGATTGTGGGTCTCATCTATGATGGGAGAGGAGAAACCCCGTTCCCTAAAGAATGAGAACATCTCGGATGTCCTGGTATGGAACACCTCATCTAGGGCGCAGATGCGGCGTAGACGGAGGAATTGGGAGTAGGGGATAGAGTCTTTGCAGGAAGCAGGGTGGGGAGAAATGTAGTTGAGATAGTTGTGGGAGTCCCTGGCATTGTAATAGACTATAGATAGTCTATTTCCAGTGATAGAGACTGTGAGATCAAGAAAGCGGAGGGAGGTGTCAGTGATGGTCAAAGTAAATTTGAATGCAGGATGGAAATGGGTAGCGAAGTTGATGAAGTCCATGAGTTCTGCATGGGTGCAGGAGGTAGCACCGATGCAGTCACCAGTGTAATAGAGATAGAGTTTGGGAATAGGGCCTTGGAGGATTCGAAGGAGAAGTTATTAAGAGTGAGAACCAGCTCCGCTGGGCAGAGTAGTGTTAGTAGAGGGAAATTGGATGGTTCTGCGGTCGAGGAAGAAACGGAGAGGGCTTTAAGTCCTTCCTGGTGGGAGATGGAGGTGTAGAGTGACTGAACGACCATTGTAAAGATGATGGGGTGGGGGCTCTGAATGTGGAAGTCACTAAAGGGACGAATGGCATGGGAGGTATCTCGGACATAGGTTGGTACAGATCGGACCGGGGGGGGGGAAATAGGATGGAGTCGAGGTACGTGGAAATCATTTCAGTGGGACAGGAGGAGGCAGAAACAATGGGTCTGCCAGGGCAGTTGTGTATATGGATTTTGGGGAGAAGGTAAAACCGGGCTGTGTGGGGCTGGGGAATGATAAGGTGTCAGGTGTATGGCTTAGATGTCCGAAACAAGAATAATGGAAAAGGTACAAGCTTTACCTCGCTTGAAGTCATCAGGTATTTCTTTGAATGTCGTGTTGAACGAAACAGGGCAATGAAACTTTTCAATCGGTAAGACTTTATCCACCACCGACAGTGGTTTGGCTTTATTACAAACCCTGCAAATATTTAACAGCTGGTTATAAACTGAGCAGTAGAAATGTTTTGAGTTGTTCCACAAAACACGTACAATGTTTCCATCAAGACAATGTCCTACCTTAGCTTGCGACCAGCTTTCTCCTGAAAGAAAAAAAACACAAATCTCAACTGATTGAGATGGACCGTCCTCATCCCGACAGCGGGAATTTCACCAAATTTCTACAACCCTCTGATAATTCCCATTTCCCAACTCTTATCACCACTGCCATGCAGAGAGAAAGCGGATATTGTCACAGAGATGTAGAACGATGGGGGAAAGCACAAGGAATGTTCATGAGAATGATGTCATAACTGAGAGGATGGAACGTAATGAAAAGACTAGGCAGGTCGTGGGATTTCATCTGGAGAAGATGTCAGGAATGATGAGAGAATTTAATATTATCGGCGGATTTAAATAGGTGGGGATGAAATAATATCTCAAATCGAAAAGGAGACCAATAATCAAAGCTGAAATGTAACTGGTCTTCAATTATTATCGAAAGGAATATAGTCATGACAACATGAACCTCACTTGCACTGGAGGGACTGAAACCAACAGCAGAGATAAATTTAAATGCAAGCGGGATAAACACATTAGGGCTCCTGGAATTTGGGGTATTGTTACCGGGTGTGGAGAGTAGATGGGAGGGATGATGAGTGGAGCAGAAATCTTGACTGGATAGAATGGGCCAAATGGTCTGTCTATGATGTAGAATGGGATGTCATTCTATGGTGAAACAAGGTGGACAAAACAAACAGAGCAAATTCCCTCAAGGTGACCACCCACTGCTGATGGGAACCGGATATAGATGATCAATCTGATGTGTACGCCACGTTCTACATGTCAATGTTAATCCCCACAATGTGGTCATGGCTGATCTAGCCCAGGACTGAACTCCTCCTCTTAGCCCCATTTCCATCGATTACAATTCCCCGATTTTTTAAAAATGTATCTTCCTCTGGTTTAAAATATGTCTAACATGTAACATCTCTCAGAGTCTCTTGGTTGGAGACTCCCAGATATCCACTGCCCTCTGTCCATTCGTGGTCCTTGGGATCAGATATAGGATCATGTGTCATTGTTCTCAACTCCACATAATACAAACACCTCTCTACATTCCAGCCAGATAGTCCCAAGATCCCATAGATTCAGCGGGAGGCCAATTAGTTTCTGAACAACAACAGCTGGAACAGAGAGAACATTTACTCAGTTCCGAATTACTGGTAAATGCAGCATTTATTTCTGAAATGTCACCTACCATTTTGTGACTGTGCACTTTCACTTCACCAAACTGTAGTGCAGGGTAGGACTTGAGGTCATCAGATATTTTTTTGAATGCCGTGGTGAACGATGCAGGGCAATGAAACTTTTCAATCGGCAAGGCTTCATCTACCACCGACAGTGGTTTGGCTTCATCACGAACCCTGGAAATATTGAACAGCTGGTTATAAACTGAGCGTTAGAAATGTTTTCAGTTGTTCCTCAAAAACTTACAATGTTTCCATCAAGGCAATGTCCTACCTTTGCTTGCGACCAGCTTCCCCCTGAAAGAAATAAAACACAAATCTCAATTGATTGAGATGGATCGTCCTCATCCCGACAGCGGGAATTTCACCAAATTTCTACAACCCTCTGATAATTCCCATTTCCCAACTCTTATCGCCACTGTCATGCAGAGAGAAAGCGGATATTGCCGCAGAGATGTAGAATGATGGGGGAAAGCACAAGGAATGTTCATGAGAATGACGTCATAACTGAGAGGATGGAACTTAATGAAAAGACAGGGCAGGTCGTGAGATTTCATCTGGAGAAGATGTCAGGAATGATGAGAGGGAATTTAAATTTATCGGTAGATTTAAATGGGTGGGGATGAAATAATATCTCATATTGAAAGGGAGACTAATAATCAAAGCTAAAATGTAACGGCATTGGGGGTTCAGTATTGATGTGGATAGAGAACTGGCTGGCAAACAGGAAGCAAAGAGTAGGAGTAAACGGGTCCTTTTCACAATGGCAGGCAGTGACTAGTGCGGTACCGCAAGGCTCAGTGCTGGGACCCCAGCAATTTACAATATATATTAATGATCTAGATGAGGGAATTGAAGGCAATATCTCCAAGTTTGCGGATGACACTAAGCTGGGGGGCAGTGTTAGCTGTGAGGAGGATGCTAGGAGACTGCAAGGTGACTTGGATAGGCTGGGTGAGTGGGCAAATGTTTGGCAGATGCAGTATAATGTGGATAAATGTGAGGTTATCCATTTTGGTGGCAAAAACAGGAAAGCAGACTATTATCTAAATGGTGGCCGACTAGGAAAAGGGGAGATGCAGCGAGACCTGGGTGTCATGGTACACCAGTCATTGAATGTAGGCATGCAGCAGGTGCAGCAGGCAGTGAAGAAAGCGAATGGTATGTTAACTTTCATAGCAAAAGGATTTGAGTATAGGAGCAGGGAGGTTCTACTGCAGTTGTACACGGTCTTGGTGAGACCACACCTGCAGTATTGCGTACAGTTTTGGTTTCCAAATCTGAGGAAGGACATTATTGCCATAGAGGGAGTGCAGAGAAGGTTCACCAGTCTGATTCCTGGGATGTCAGGACTGTCTGAAGAAGAAAGTGTGGATAGACTTGGTTTATACTCTCTAGAATTTAGGAGATTGAGAGGGGATCTTATAGAAACTTACAACATTCTTAAGGGGTTGGACAGGCTAGATGCAGAAAGATTGCTCCCGATATTGGGGAAGTCCAGGACAAGGGGTCACAGCTTAAGGATAAGGGGGAAATCCTTTAAAACCGAGATGAGAAGAACTTTTTTCACAGAGAGAGTGGTGAATCTCTGGAACTCTCTGCCGCAGAGGGTAGTCGAGGTCAGTTCATTGGCTATATTTAAGAGGGAGTTAGATGTGGCCCTTGTGGCTAAGGGGATCAGAGGGTATGGAGAGATGGCAGGTACGGGATACTGAGTTGGATGATCAGCCATGATCATATTGAATGGCGGTGCAGGCTCGAAGGGCCGAATGGCCTACTCCTGCACCTAATTTCTATGTTTCTATGTAACGTGGTCTTCAATAAACACCAAAAGGAATGTAGTCATGACAACATGGACCTCACTGCACTGTAGGGACTGAAACCAACAGCAGAGATAAATTTAAGTGCATGCGGGATAAACACATTAGGGCTCCTGGAATTTAGGGTAATGTTACCGGGTGTGGAGAATAGATGGGAGGGATGAGGAGTGGAGCAGAAATCTTGACTGGATAGAATGGGCCAAATGGCCTGTCTATGATGTAGAATGGGATGTCATTCTATGGTGAAACAAGGTGGACAAAACAAACAGACCAAATTCCCTCAAGGTGACCACCCACTGCTGATGGGAACCGGATATAGATAATCAATCTGATGTGTGCGTCACGTTCTAGATTTCAATGTTAATCCCCACGTCATGGCTGATCTAGCCCAGGACTGAACTCCTCCTCTTTGCCTCATTTCCATCGATTACAATTCCCCGATTTTTTAAAATGTATTCTCCTCTGGTTTAAAATATGTCTAACGTGTAAAACCTCTCAGAGTCTCTTGGTTGGAGACTCCCAGATATTCACTGCCCTCTGTCCTTTCGTGGTCCTTGGGATCAGATATAGGATCACGTGTCATTGTTCTAAGCTCCACATAATATAAGCACGTCTCTACATTCCGGCCAGATAGTCCTGAGATCCCATAGATTCAGCGGGAAACCAATTAGTTTCTGAACAACAACAGCTGGAACAGAGGGAACATTTACTCAGTTCCGAATTACTGGTAAATGCAGCATTTATTTCTGAAATGTCACCCACAATTTTGTGACTGGGCACTTTCACTTCACCAAACTGTAGTGAAACCCCTCACCTTCAGAAACTCCACACTGTCTTTTTGATCCATCTGTTGCTGCAACTTTAAGGGTTCCTCCTGAATAGATTTTAAATTCTCTTGAATCTTTCCAAGATTTGTCTCCATTGTATTTAGAATCTTCTTCTCCTCCTCCCGGATATCTGCCAGTGCGCGCTGCTCTTTCTCAGTGAGAATCTGGTGCAGTTCAGCATACTGGGATGTGATCTTGGACTGAAGGTTGTGTGATTGTTCCTGTGAAATAAAAGGTGAAGATCAACATATAATGTCACTGATTGTGTTTCCTCACGACTTTAACGGTGACATTTGGCCTGTGCATGTTTTATTTGCTTTGGCAATTCACTAGTTTGTGTAATGTAGACAAAAATGCTGGAGGAACTCAGCGGGTGAGGCGGCATCTATTGAGAGAAAGAATAGGCGACGTTTCGTGTCGAGACCCTTCTTCAGACTTCACGAAATAACGTGAGGGTAATGTTATAACTCATCAATCCTCTACCCCCAATACAATTCCCTGCTGCCTGTTCCTTTTCACGTGCCCATTAATACCCATTCATCCGTCCATCACCCACTTTCCCAGGGATTATAACAGTCCCCGATTGACCATTGAACCAGCGTGTATTGGGGACGTGGAAGGAATCCGACGCAGTCACAGGGAGAAGGCGTGAACCACACGGGCAGCACCCGAGGTCAGGATCGAACCCGCTCACCAGTACTAGGAGACAGCAGCACTACTTGTGTCACTGCGCTGCCCTATTATTACACGCGTCACAGGGATCAAATCTACACAAGATCAGGAAATCGAAACTTAAAAGCCTCACCAGAACTCCAGAAATCTTCTGTTTCTGTTGCTGCTCCATTCGCTGGATATCTAATTCCTTTTTTGTGTGAGACTGAATGGAAGATTTCGCCTGATCCTGGGATTGTGATTGAAAATCGGAGAATAAAAGTGTTAGATTATAAAGATGGAATTAAACAATGATGCGATCAAAATCGGTTTGCATTTACCTTGTAGGTTTCAACAGCTTCTTTAACCGGCATGAAGTTGTGAGACTTGTGTTCCCGCCCGGCTGCACAAATCACACAGATCAGCTTCTTGTCAGTTTCACAAAACAGCTTCAGTTCTTCCTGATGTTCCTCGCACTGAAGTTTAATTTCCTTCTCTGTCCGATTCAGGCTCAGTGTTCGAGCTTTTTCAGACAGTCTCGCCAAGGCCCGATTCACCCTGAGGGTGCGGTCTGCAAATTCCTCTCTACATTCCGGGCAGGAGTTTCTCCCCTCCCTGTCCCAACTCTGTGTGATACATGAGCGGCAGAAGTTGTGCCCGCACTCCAGCATAACCGGATCTGTGAAGAAATCCAGGCAGATGGGACAAACTGCCTCCTCGGACCAACCCTCGACCTGTTCTTTCGCAGCCATTTTAACCTCCACTTCCTGGTTCAAAACGCATTCCCAATTCGCTGAAACTGCTGACGCCCTGCAATAATTAATTGGAGCGCCGGAGGCTGAAGTTCATGGGATCAAGAGGTGAATGGATAGGGTGAATGCACAGTCTTTTACCCGGAGTAGTGGAGTCGGGAACTAGAGGACACAGGTTTGTGGTGAGAGGTGCAAGATTCAATCGGAACCTGAGGAACAATATTTTCACACAGAAGGTCGTGGGGAAATGGAACAAGCTGCCAGAGGAGGTCAGTGGGGCTGGACAACAACGTGTGGGCGGGGTTTAGGACCCGGGGGAGCCCGGAGCTGTGGAACAATCAATGAAAGGGGCGGAGCACGACTTAGGGGAGGCGGAGCTCAGCCCCGTCAATCACAGCCCTGACCAGAAAGCCGATGTCATTTGTAATCGGCTTCGGGTAAATTTCATTCCCTTAAACTAAAGTTTTTCCACTTAAATGGGTGATTGGAACGTGAGTCTGACATTAAAATGCCAACAAAACAACAGAAAGCGTTGTCGGCATTCAGCAGGTCGGGCAGTGTACAGTATCTGGAAAGGAAAGGGTTAATATTTCTGAGGTCATATGGAGAAGCAGATTGAACCGCTGCCTCACGGGGCCAGAGACCCGGGTTCGATCCTGACCATGTTCACTGTTCGGAACGTGCACATTCTCCCGGTGACCGCGTAGGTTTCCTCCGGGTGCTCCGGTTTTCACCTACATTCAAAAGACATGCGGGTTTTGTAGGGTAATTGGCCCTCTGTAAATTGCACCAATATGTTGGCAGTGAACGGTTAGGTGGGATAACAGAGACCAAGTGTTAATTGGTGATCGATGGTCGATGTGGTCTCGGTGGGCCGAAGGGCCTTCTTCCATGCTGTATCTCTAAAGTAAAGTAAGCTCCACTCTGGTCAGAAAATCAACCTTGCACTGCCGCTCAACAGAGAAAACAAGACGTCATCAATACTGCAGAGGAACAGGCCCTTCAACACACAATGTCTAACTTATGGAAGGACCATTCAGAAGCCTGATAACGGAGGGAAGGAGGCTGTTCCTGAGACTGGTAGTACGCGCTTTCAAGATTCTGTACCTTCTGCCCGCAAGAACAGTGAGAAGAAGGAATGACTGGGGTGGGACAAGTATTTGATTATGTTGGCTGCTTTTCCATGATGAGGGATGATCTTAGAAGAGATGTAAAAAAATCATGAGAGGAACAGATCGGGTAGTCGCACAGAGCCCCTTGCCCAGAGGAGGGGCATCAAGTACCAGAGGACATATGTTTAAGGTGAGGGTGGAAAGATTTAATAGAAACCTGAGGGGTAACTTTGTTCACACAATGGGTGGTGGGTGTATGGAATGAGCTGCTGGAGGGGGTATATGAGGCGGGCACTATCGTAACGTTTCAGAAGCATTTAGACAGATACATTGATAGGACAGGTTAGAGGTATGTGGGCCAAACGCTTTTTTGTATACAGACAAATTACAACCTTTGCACGCGTTTTAACGTTTTTCCACGATTACTCTCTGGAACGATAGGTGATGAATGTACAGAAGTCGAAGTCACCGCATGAATAAATAACACTATTAAATGTACAGATACTGACCATGTGTGAATGAATAGTTTGCACGGTTGTTTGTTTTGTCCGTCTCTGGGTCTATAACTCAGCGGGACAGGACAGGCATGGAAATAGCCAACGGAGAGGTTGAGAAGGAGTTTCTTCCCAGAGGCCATTCGGACTGTAAACTCCTATCTCACCAGGAACTAACTTTACTGAACGTTTTTTCCTTTCAATGTTTAATATGTAAAAGAATATGTGTGTGTTTATGATTGTGTTTATAGTTTGTTTGGTTGTTTGGTTGTTTGTCTCTTTGCACAAAGTCCGCGAGCATTTGCCACTTTTCATTTCACTGCACATCTCGTATGTGTATCTGACGAATAAACTTGACTTGACATCCCTGGAGAGAAGGGATCTTTGGAAGGGATGGCGCGGGCCAATCCCGCGGTCATCCGGGGGGGGGGGGGCTATTGTGGTTTGGGCCGACCAATCAGGGGGCGGTCTATCGTGATCTGGCCCGACCAATCACACGTTAGTGGGCGGGACATGGTGATCTTGATCCACCAGTCACGCTTAAGGGGCGGGACATCGTGATCTGGACTGACCAATCATGCGGCAGTAGGCGGGACATAGTGATCTGCACCAGCCAATCACGCGTGAGTGGGCGGGTCATAGTGATCTGGACCGGCCAATCACTCGTCAGTGGGCGGGCCGGTGATGACAGAGGACAAAGGATTATGTGAATGGAGCTTTAACTGGAGCGCGCTCATGAGTGACGGCAGGTTAACGAGTCAGTGTTTACGAGGCCTGTCCCACCAGTATGCGACTGACTCCATGCGGCAGGTGAATGTTATTTGTTTCAGAAGGAACTGCAGATGCTGGAAAATTGAAGGTGCACAAAAATGCTGGAGAAACTCAGCGGGCGCAGCAGCATCTATGCAGCGAAGGAAATAGGCAACGTTTCAGGCCGAAACCCTTCTTCAGACTGGTGGGGGGCGGGGAGAATAGAGGGAAAAGGAGGAGGAGACAGCCTGAGGGCTGAAGGAGAGGTAGGAAGGGGAGGACACAGCAAGGGCTAACAAAATTGGGAGAATTCAATGTGCATGCCCCCCATCAAGCAATGTTACAAAGTTTTGAGATTTTTAAAATCAAGTCTGCAATTTATCCCATCAGATAAAGCATAAAAAGAAGTTTAATTTGTCACCTAATTCACTTTCATATCTTCAGTATTAAAAAAAGTTATAGAAACATAGACATAGAAAATAGGTGCAGGAGTAGGCTGTGATCGAGGACAGTCAAATGGCCATAACTTCCTTAAAAATTAAGAGAACTAAAATAAAATTTCAGTTATTACAGATTGAAGCATTCTGAAACAAATATGAAACAATCTTACTTAGATGTCTTGAAAATAAAGCATATAATTAGTTAGTTACCTAATTGTAGCTAATTACAAAATTCAATTAACAGATCTAAACATCTATCAATTTCTTAAGAATAGATTAACATTTTTAGTTACGGAGGGAGCGGTCTTTGCGGAAGGCAGACATGTGGGGATATGGGAAGATGGGGCCAGTGGTGGGGTCACGTTGGAGGTGGTGAAACTGACGGAGTTGTAGACTGTCACGCTGGTGAGTGCCATGCCTGCCCTCTGCTGTTTTTCAGTCCTCCGAGTGCTGCGGTCCTCGCTCTGGTCCACGACGCCGGCAGTCTAGCTTGGGCCCGGTGCCCGATGGGGAGGCTTGTGCTCCACGACCGGTAGCTGCTGCCTCTACCCCCTCCCCCTCCCCCTCTACCCCCTCCCCGAGGCAGAGAAAGCGAGCAAGAGGTGGGGGGGGGGGGGGGGGGGGAGGAAGTGGGGAGAGAGGGAGTGGAGGGGGCGGATGCCTTGTGCCTATCAAACCCTCAACTCCCCCCAGTTAGGCAATTAAGGGACTATTTGGGGAGTCTGGTAGGACCAAGGCAATGGGCGATTTTGTATTTCCAAGGCTGTGATTGACCATCAAAACCTGGTTTTAACTGGTATCTTTTAATATCTAGGCTAGCCTAGATGGGCCCAAGGTTGCAGGTAGCCATGAGCCCGAAACGTTGCCTATTTCCTTCGCTCCATAGATGCTGCTGCACCCGCTGCGTTTCTCCAGCATTTTTGTGTCCCTTCGATTTTCCAGCTTCTGCAGTTCCATCTTAAACACTTCTTAACCACTTACAATATTGTAGGTTTGTAGATTAATACAACATACACTTAATACCCTGATGTTGAATTTGGATAATTTGCATCACCAGTAACATTCACAAGAACTGAATAGAAAGATTGTGTTTATTTGAATAATGTGCTTGGTGCTTCTAATACTACAACTGAAATAAACCCAAATCGCTTTGCACTGTATAGCATGTTTTTAAACTCCTTTTGTGTGTTCCTGTCTACAAATTGACTCCTGCATTTCAGTTGCCATTCGTGGCTGCTCTTCAAAGAGACTTATGCCCCTGTCCCACTTAGGAAACCTGAACGGAAACCTCTGGAGACTTTGCGCCCCACCCAAGGTTTCCGTGCGGTTCCCGGAGGTTTTTGTCAGTCTCCCTACCTGCAACCTCCGGCAACCACCTGCAACCTCCTGGAACCGCACGGAAACCTTGGGTGGGGCGCAAAGTCTCCAGAGGTTTCCGTTCAGGTTTCCTAAGTGGGACGGGGCATTACGCATGTAAAGCGCTGTGGGGTACCCTAAAAGAGACGCTAGGATATTTTGTAAATGTAAGCGGGTTGTTGTTGTACTCACTCGATCTTGTGGGGAATATTGCATTTCTGATGCATGAAAAGGGGTCGAGGTTAGACGAGGTAGCCGATGGCGTCCGCGGGCTTGGAATGGACTTTGTTCACTCTTGTTTTCTCTGAGCGAGAAAGTGAAGGGAAAGGGCTCGAGCTGAGGAACATGGGAGCTGGTTGGAAACTGTCAGTGAGGGAGCTTTTCCCATTGAGAGTAGGGAAGATTCAAACAAGAGGACACGACTTGAGAATTAAGGGACAGAAGTTTAGGGGTAACATTAGGGGTAACACGAGGGGGAACCTCTTCACTCAGAGAGTGTTAGATGTGTGGAATGAGTTTCGAGTGGAAATGGTGGAGGCAGGTTCGATTTTGTCATTTAAAAATAAATTGGATAGGTATATGGACGGGAAAGGAATGGAGGGTTATGGTCTGAGTGCAGGTAGATGAGACAAGGGGAAAATAAGTGTTCAGCACGCACTTGAAGGGCCGAGATGGCCTGTTTTCCATGCTGTAATTGTTATATGGTTATATGGAGATAAAGCGTTAAGGCGGTGAACGAGAGCAAGAAGCAGCACCGATACAGACATGATGTACCTGAGAGAGAGCTGAGGGAGGGGTCTGGTGGCGACTGAAACAAGGAATGTTCTACATATTCTACAGAGAGACGGGCAGAGCCTGAGCACAACAGGCTCCCACCTGGAACCAGGAATTCGGTTTGAACCCATTCTTCCAAAGATCCTTCCCGAAGAACACAAATCTGTTGTGCGGAGAGCAAATGCTGCAAACACCTGATGAACTTCTGAACAAGTGGGAAGGGCGATTGTTTCAATCTTTATATTTTCACAAAAGTTCCTTTGATGGATGCAGTTAACATGTTAAAATGAACGGATCGACAACTCTGATGTCATTTGCTGTTTATTTCACTCTTCCCACATTTATATTCCCCCTGGTTTTATTTCCACGCTCACTGTGGTTTCACGACGCGGAATTTGGGGACTAAATGGGAGCCGTTCAGCGCCGACCTGTTGTCCAGCGGGTTTCTGCCCCACGACCCCTGAGCCCCGCTCCTGATGCTGGTCCCGGGACCCGACGCTATTGCACACCGGAGCGGAACCGGACCGGACCAGATTATCAGCCACTTTTCATCCCAAGGCCTGAAGAAAGGATAAAGTTTCTCCGTGAATTTATTCCCAGCGAAGGTGTGGAGACGGGACTTGGTGTCCGCGTCGTAAAATGAAACTATCCACGACTCGTAACTGAGATAAACTCCCACCCTCCCGGGGATGGGACGGACGGGGAGAGGGGATGGAGGGGAGGTATCTGCATTAAACACGTCATCTTCTCGTCCCACCGCCATATCCTCCAGACTCCATTCTCGGGGGTTAGTGTGAACGGCCCCTTCCTCTCCACAGACTCTGCGGCGACTCCCAGACTCCAGCCCCGACTCCCCGCCACCTCCACCTCCCAGTAGTGTCTCCCCGATGTGAATCCCTCCGATCCCAGCACACACGCCCCGGCTGTAAACCTCTTCCCGGTGTCAGGGAGACTCCTCCGGGTCTCGGTCCGTCTCACCCTCTTCCGATCCTCAGACACCTCGAGCTGACGGACACCTGACACCTTGCCCAGGGGTTTCACCCACAACCACATTGGATGGACAACAGACATCTTTCCAGGAGCTTTTAACTGGGCTGAAGAGGGGAAATTCCGCAGATTATCGGGAACAGGAGGGGGCACGGTGCGTGGATGGAGAAAACAAACGTGGAAAGTGAGGATGAACAATTGCGGGTGGAGATGGTGAAATAAGGCGGGTTTTCAAATATCTTGGCAGTAGATGGCGAGGGAGAGGCAGATTGGAAGATGAGGAGATGGAGGTGTGTGGTAATTAAAGAGGATGTAGAGATGTGGGGTGGAGTTGCCGTGATCATACTGAACGGGACTGGACTGGAAAGGCGGGGCAATCTGCTACTCTTTACTTGCTTTCTTTAGTGGAGGGTAGATTTGATGTGTCTGTACAACCAAGAATACTCTGATCTCATTGTGAAGCAATATATGAACTTCACTGAGGGACTTGACAATGTTTCACATGTAAGGCTGGTCCATAAAAGGAAGTCGGGTTGGATCCAAGACGAGTTGGTAAAATGGTGAAAAGTTGGTGGTTAGAGGTAGGTGTGATTTTACTGCCTGGAGATGTGTGACTGGTGGTGTGCATTGGAGATCGGTGCTGCAACCATTGCTGTTCATTTTATGTTTTCATGGCTTTGATGTGAATGTGGGTGGTGTGACTGCTAAGTTTGTGGAGAATGGGTAATGGTGTGGATAGCAAGGTAGTCTGTCAAAGTCTGCAGCAGGATATAGGCTAGATCATCGAAAACATATTGTCATGCAGGGAGATCAATACTGGAGGACGCAGTTTTCTTCACACAAAGAGTTGTTAATACATGGAATATTTTGCCATAGGAGGTGGTGAAATCAGATGTAACCACTATATTTAAGAGGCATTGCGATTTGGCAAACGAGGTGTAGAATAAGGTACACAAAAATGTTGGAGAAACTCAGCGGGTGCAGCAGCATCTATGGAGCGAAGGAAAAAGGCAACGTTTCGGGCCGAATACCCTTCTTCAGACTAATATGGCTCTAATGTGGGCAAATGGGATTTGTGTGGCTGGGGAAAAGGGTGGACATGGAGGCAATGGGCCGAATGGCCTGATTCTGTAATGTGCAACCACGGCTCTCTGGCTCCGAGAGCAATGAATGACTGATTATGCACAGCCACCGGGTGTGCAGTGAATTCTAGACCAAGTGCTGACCCGTTGGGTCTGTTTCCCCAACGGCGTTTGGGGGGGGGGGGGCCTGAGGCATCACACTCACATTAACCACCCCCCAAGCACACAGGTGGGGGGAGGGGGGTGAGAACAGGAGTGGTGGAAGAGGGACAGAGGGGTAGGGGGAAGGGATGGGGGTGGAGAGGGAAGGGAGGGGGAGAGAGGGCTGGGGGAGGGAAAGGGGTGGGGTGAGGGAGAGAAGTGGAAGAGTGGGGAGCGAGGGGTAGGGGGAGTGGTGGAAGAGGGACAGAGGGGTAGGGGGAAGGGGGCGGGGGGAGAGAGGAAAGGGGATAGGGTAGAGAGTGAAGGGGGTGGGGGAGAGAGTGATGGGTGGGAGAAGGAGAGGGTGAGAAGAGGGAAACTTAGAAACATAGAAATCAGGTGCAGGAGTAGGCCATTCGGCCCTTCGAGCCTGCACCTCCAGTCAATATGATCATGGTTGATCATCCAACTCAGTATCCTGTACCTGCCTTCTCTCCACACCCCCTGATCCCTTTAGCCACAAGGGCCACATCTAACTCCCTCTTAAATATACAGGCCTCAACTACCTTCTGTGGCAGTGAATTCCAGAGATTCACCACTCTCTGTGTGTAAAATGTTTTTCTCATCTCGGTCCTAGAAGATTTCCCCCTTATCCTTAAACTGTGACCCCTTGTTCTGGACTTCCCCAACATCGGTTTCTATAAGATCCTCAATCTTCTAAATTCTAGCGAGTACAAGCCGAGTCAATCCAGTCTTTCTTCATATGAAAGTCCTGACATCTCAGGAATCAGTCTGGTGAACCTTCTCTGTACTCCCTCTATGGCAAAAATGTCTTTGAGCATTGGGCATTGTAACATCACACGATGGAACATTCACCATGGGCTGGGGCTCCTGCAAAGGCATATGTAAATGGATCCATTCCGATTGGACATATGTGAACATTGGGCATTGTGACATCACACGATGGAACGAATCAAAATGAAGAAAGGCAGCCGGACGGATGGACGGCAGGCGACAGGCACACAGTTTTATATGTGCCTGTCGCCGGGTGTGCAGTGAATTCTAAAGGTTGCCTAGTCTCAGCATGCAGTAATGTCTCCTTGTCTCTGTCCTAAATGGTGCAGCTCACATTCAGAGGGTTTCCGCTGGCTCCAGACCCCCTCAGACAGGGGAAACATCCTCCCTGCATCCAGCACACAGAGCCCTGTAAGGACTTTGTGTTTCACTGAATTCTCCTCTAATACACCTGATCCCTCGAGTACACAGGCCTAGTCTACGCAATTTCGCCCAGCATAGCAAACCTATTCTCCCAGGAACAAGGATCTGTTCAAATGCAAACAATCTTTGCTTTGTTTTTGTGATACTTCCCCCAGAGTCCATTAATACCATTAATCTTCACATATAAGTATTGCATAAAGATCTTAAAAAAGATCAATGGAAAAGGTATCAGTTTTACCTCGATTGATGAGATCAGATGTTTCGCTCAATGCTATGTTGTAGAAAAGGGTGCGATCATACTTTTCAATGGGCAACGCGCTATCTACCACCAACAGTGGTTTGGTTTCATCAATATGCCTGAAAATATTTAACAGCTGGTTAGAAACTGAGCATTAGCTGTTTTTTTGAGCGGTACTTTAAAAACGTACATTGTTTCAGTCAAAAGCATGTCCTACCTCCTCTTGCGACCAGCTTCCTCCTGAAATAAATAAAACACAAATCTCAATAGACTGAGAATTCCCAACTCTTTGTTGCTGTCACACAGACAGTAAGTGGATATTGTCGTAGAGACATCGAACACGAGGGAGAAAGCATTAGGAATGTCGATGAAAATAACTGTGAGTATGCAACTTACGAGTAAGACCGGGCAGGTCGTGGGATTTTATCTGGAGAAGGGAGGACAAAATGGAGATACAAGGGAAAGAGAGTAAAAGAAAAGATAAGACACCAGAATTAATGGGGCAGAACGCCCAGGAAGGGATAGGAGAGTAAGGCCAAGTGAACTGGGAATCAATGTGAAAGGTGCAGGGAGTAATGGATTAAAAGTATTATATATGACAAGGACGATGCTGACAACCTTCTACCGCTGCACCACAGAGAGCATATTAACGTATGGCATCTCTGTGTGGTATCTCAGCTGCACGGAGGCGGAGAGGAGCATCTTCCACAGAGCGCAGAAGATTATTGGGACACCGCTACCAGCCTTGGAGGGCATCTACCACACACGGTGCCTCAGGAAGGCCGTCAGCATCCATTAAGACTCCTCATACCCTTGTAATGGACTGTTCGAACTACTTCCCTCCGGCAGACGTTACAAGGCCTTCTACGCCCGAACCTCCAGACTCAGGAACAGAGTTATAGCGGCTCTGAACCGGCCCTGCTGAGTGCCCCCCACCCCCCTGGACTGTCTCCCTCGCATGGTCACGTCGCACAGACACATCTGCACTTTAGTCTGTTTTAATTGATTTGACTATTTTACTGTTCTTTTACAAACCATGTTCGACGGATATCTAAATCTAAATGTTATTAGTTATTTAAGTTATGACATTGGATGGAAGCTGCATACCAAATCTCGTTGTGCTTATGTGCAATGACAATAAAATATATTATTATTATTATTATTATGAATGCACAAAGTATAAGAAATAAAGTGGATGAGCTTGAGGCTCAGTTAGAAATTGACAAGTATGCTGTTGTGGGAATTACAGAGACATGGCTGCAAGAGGACCAGGGCTGGGAATTGAATATTCAAGTGCATACGTCCTTTCGAAAAGACAGACAGGTGGGCAGAGGGGGTGGGGTAGCTCTGTTGGCGAGGAATGAAATTCAGTCCTCAGCAAGGAGTGATATAGAATCAGGAGATGTATAGTCAGTATGGATAGAACTGAGGAATTGTAAAGGTAAAAAGACCTTAATGGGACTTATCTACAGGCATCCAAATAGTAGCCTGGATATAGGGTGCAAGATGAATCAAGAGTTAAAATTGGTCGCAAAATGTCCCAAAGGTAATGCTACGGTTGTTATGGGAGATTTCAACATGTAGGTAGATTGGGAAATCAGGTTGGTGCTGGACCCCAAGAAAGGGAGTTTGTGGAGTTCCTCCGTCATGGATTCCTAAAGCATCTTGTACTGGAGCCTACCAGGGAGAAGGCAATTCTGGATTTAGTGTTGTGTAATGAACCGGATTTGATAAGGGAACTCGAGGTAAAGGAGCCATTAGGAGGTAGTGGCCATAATATGATAAGTTTTAATCTACAATTTGAGAGTGAGAAGGGAATATCGGAAGTGTCAGTATTACAGTTGAACAAAGGGGACCATGGAGCCATGAGGCGGGAGCTGGCCAAAGTTGACTGGAAAGAGACCCCAGCAGGGATGACAGTGGCAGGTATTTCTGGGAATAACACAGAAGGTGCAGGATTAGTTCATTCCAAAGAGAAAGAAAGATTCCAAGGGGAGTAAGGGGCGACCGTGGCTGACAAGGGAAGACCAGGACAGTATAAAAATAAAAGAGAAGTATAAGGTAACAAAGATGAGCGGGAAGCCTGAGGATTGGGAAACTTTTAAAGGGCAACAGGTGATAACTGAAAAGGTAATACGGGCGGGGGGGGGGGGGGGAGATAAGGTACAAAGGTAAGCTAGCCAAGAACGCAGACTGTAACAGGTGAATTTATTATAGGGAACAAGGAAATGGCAGATGAGTTGAACAGGTACTTTGGATCTGTCTTCAAGTTCAAGTTCAAGTGAGTTTGTCATGTGTCCCTAATTCTTGCTTTGCTTAAGCACACAGAACACAGTAGGCATTTACTACAAAACAGATAAGTGTGTCCATATACCATAATGTAAATATATACACACATGAATAAATAAACTGATAAAGTGCAAATAACAGAAAGTGGTTATTAATAATCAGAGTTTTGTCCGAGCCAGGTTAAATAGCCTGATGGCTGTGGGGAAGTAGCTATTCCTGAACCTGGTTGTTGCAGTCTTCAGGCTCCTGTACCTTCTACCTGAAGGAAGACACATACAATCTCCCTGATGCACTAGTGGCCAGAGGACCTTGGGTGACAGAGGAACTGAAGGAAATTCAAATCGAGCAGGAAATGGTGTTGGGTAGAGTGATGGGACTGAAGGCTGACAAATCACCAGGGCCTGATGGTCTGCATCCCAGGGTACTTAAGGAAGTGGCTCTAGAAATCAAGGATGCATTGGTGATCATTTCCCAATGTTCTATACATTCAGGATCAGTTTCTGTGGATTGGAGGGTCGCGAATGTTACCCCATATTTTAAGAAAGACGGGAGAGAGAAAACAGGGAATTATAGACCAGTTAGCCTGACATCAGTGGTGGGGAAGATGCTGGAGTCAATTATAACAGATGAAATAGCGGCACATTTGGATAGCAGTAACAGGATCGGTCCGATTCAGCATGGATTTACCAAGGGGAATTCATGCTTGACTAATCTGGAATTTTATGAGGGTGTAACTAGGAAAATGGACAAGGGAGATCCAGTAGATGTAGTGTACCTGGACTTTCATAAAGCATTTGATAAGGTCCCACATAGGAGATTAGGGGGCAAAATTTCAGCACATGATATTGGGGGTAGGGTACTGACATGGATAGAGAAGTGGTTGGCAGACAGGAAACAAAGAGGAGGGATTAACAGGTCCCTTTCAGAATGGCAGACAGTGGCTAGTGGGGTACCGCAAAGCTCGGTGCTGGGACTGCACCTATTTACAATATACATTAATGATTAAGATGAAGGGATTCAAAGTAACATGAGCCAATTTGCAGATGACGCAAAGCTGGGTGACAGTGTGAACTGTGAGGAGGATGCCATGAGGATGCAGATGGACTTGGACAGGTTGGGTGAGTGGGCAGATGCATGGCAGATACAGTTTAATGTGGATAAATGTGCGGTTATCCACCTTGGTGACAAGAACAGGAAGCAGATTATCTGAATGGTATCATTGGGGAAAGATGAAGTACAAAGAGGTCTGGGGGTCCTTGTTCATCAGTCACTGAAAGTAAGCACACAGGTCCAGCAGGCAGTGAAGTAAGCTAATGGCATGTTGGGCTTCAAAACTAGAGAAATTGAGTACAGGAGCAAAGAGGTCCTTCTGCAGTTGTACTAGACTGAAGTGAGACCAAACCTGGAGTATTGTGTGCAGTTTTCGTCTCCAAATTTGAGGAAGGACATTCTTGCTATTGAGGGAGTGCAGCTTAGGTTCACAAGGTTAATTCCCGCGATGGCGGGACTGTCATATATTGATAGAATGGAGCAGCTGGGCTTGTATAGTCTGGAATTTAGGATGGAAGGGGATCTTATTGAAACATATAGGATTATTAAGGAATTTGACACGCTAGAGGCAGGAAACACGTTCTTGATGTCCGGGGAATCCAGAACCAGGGGCCACAGTTCAAGAATAAGGCATAGGCCATTTAGAGATGAGGAAAAACTTTTTCACCCAGAGTTGTGAATCCGTGGAATGATCTACCTCAGAAGGCAGTGGAGGCCAATTCTCTGGATGCTTTCAAGAGAGAGGTTGATAGAGCTCTTAAGGATAGCGGAGTCAGGGGATATGGGGAGAAGGCAGGACGGGGTACTGATTGTGGATGATCAGACATGGTCATATTGAATGGCTCGAAGGGCCTACTCCTGCACCATTTGTATTTTATTGTAACATGTCAGAGATAATGTGATGGAATATGTTAAGATCAGCGGCAGATTTAAACGTGTGGGGGTTGGAAATATTGTCACTACTTGTGGGTAGAAGAAAAATAAAACCTGAAATGTATGATGGCTTTTAATAAATTCTACAAGAATAACAGTAAAAAGAATGTGGAACTCACAGGGTGGCCTGAAGACAATATTGCAGATAAATTTAAGTTGAAGTAGGATAAATACATGAGGTTTCCTGGAATTTGGGGCATTATTGTCGGATGTGGTGAGTAGATGGAACATTGACCCAGAACTGAATTCCTGGTAAATGCAGCATTTATTTCAGAAATTTAACCCACCATTTTGTGACTGTGCACTTTCACTTCGCCAACTGTAGTGTAACCCCTCACCTTCAGAAATATCACACCATCCTTGTGGTCTATCTGTCCCTGTAATTTTGAGAGTTCCTCCTGAATGGAATTTAAATTCTCTTGAATCTCTTGAAGATTTTTCTCCATTGTTTTTACAATCTTCTCCTCTTCTTCGCGGACATCTCCGAGTAAGCGCTGCTCTTTCTCAGTGAGAATCTGGTGCAGTTCAGCAAACTGGGATGTGATCAGTGACTGAAGGTTGTGTGACTCTTCCTGTCAGATGAAAGATGCAAATCAATATAAACCACGTCAAAGCAAAACTGGCAAAGTCTATAGCAATATTGGGAAAATCAAGACACATTCTGGACCACAAATCATTACATACTTTGTATAATACACTCATATTGCCATATCCGAGTTACTGTGTGGAGATATGGGGTAACACCTACAAAACCAACCTACAGCCTTTATGCACATTACAAAAAAGAGCAATAAGAATTATCAATAACGTTGGATATCTTGAACATACCAGTTTATTATTCTTAAAGTCACATACACTGAAGATCACCGATCTGGTTAAATTTAAGACTGCGCAAATCATGTACAAAGCAAGAACTAACTTACTTCCAAGAAATATACAAAAACTGTTTATTTGAAAGACAGGGTGGGTATAATTTGAGAGGGGAGCATAATTAAAGAAAACTCTTAAACAGAACAACTCTTAAAAGTATGTGCATAGCAATCTGTGGTGTGAATTTGTGAAATGGTCTGGAACAGGAGATAAAACTTAGCACAAGCATAATTCAGTTTAAAAAGATGTACAGAAACACTTGTTTAAAAGGATATTGGGATGAGGATAGATGATTGTGATATTTGTTATACTGATTGTATTGGGAAGGGTGATTATAGAGTGATGGGTTGTATATATGACTAAGATACTGTATAGTATATGCGGGTTTTTTATTTTCTTTTTCTTTTTTTCTTTTTTGTATGGCTTTGTAAATATTTGATTAGTGTTCAAATGTAACTAATTTGGTGTACATATAGTGGCTGGTGTACATATGGTGTACATATAGTGGCTGGTGTACATATGGTGGCTGGTGTACATATGGTGTACATATAGTGGCTGGTGTAAATATGGTGTACATATAGTGGCTGGTGTACATATGGTGTACATATAGTGGCTGTTGTACATATAGTGGCTGGTGTACATATAGTGGCTGGTGTACATATGGTGTACGTATAGTGGCTGGTGTACATATAGTGGCTGGTGTACATATGGTGTACATATAGTGGCTGGTGTACATATGATGTACATATTGTGGCTGGTGTACATATGGTGTACATATAGCTGCTAAATTTGTATTAGATAATTACAAGCAGTTGAATAAGGGGTGGGAATTAATCAGCTTTGGCTTCTTCCTGCTCCTTTTCGGACACATATGATTTCATTTATTTATAGATATTGTTTATGACACTTTATAAATATTCTTGTTTTGTTTTTTGTATGCTGTTTCACATTTGCTTTTTATTCTTTTATTCTGTTCGAAATAAATAATAAAATTAAATTAAAAAAAATATATGATGTGTCACTCTGCCGTGTTTGCTCATGACATGGAATGTGACAATCGGCTAATCAATGTAGAGTTCTGGAGTGCAGAAATATGCCATTCGGCCCAACATGTCCATGCTGGGCTCTGTACGTATCTACACTAATCCCATTTACATGTATTTAATCCATAGCTTTAATTACCGTGGCAATTTAAGTACTCGTCTTGATAATTATGAAATATTATGTGAAAGTAACGCACAATCAAATAATTACCATTTCCCCAGTATAATTCCCTACAGCCTATTCCATTTCATGTGTCCATTAACCCTCAGTGGACAGAACCAGGTCATCAGAAGTAGCAGGCACCAGCACCACTTAGAATGACAGACTTCATAGTCATACAGCAAGATTGATTAGTAGGACTGGGTGTTACAATCCCTAAGATGTTCACTACAATTGACATTCATGGGGATGACCACCAAGTGAATTTGCTAACAATTAGACACATCTTCAGTTGTGTACCTCAACGTCACTGGGTGTTTCGGCCTTTTATCACAAGACATCCTCAGTCGAGGCAGGCCCACCGCAGGGAGATCAGACCTGGGTGTGTGTCTTATTGCTAGCCTCTAGATGGTCACGTGGCAGCCCAGACAGCATCTTTCTTCTTCAGCCACAGCCAGTGACTGCTCCGTTTGGCGGCGTTGACAAGTTCGTTTCTTGCCCTTCTTTGTGCCTGCCCTCTGACTCCTACTTCCCTCAGGAGCCTTGCGGTGGAACTGGCTACAAAGCCCCTGCACCCCACCTCCACTGAACACACTCTTACACTCCAACCTCTCTCCTCTGCTGCAAGGTTTGAATATCGAAGCTTTTTCCTTTCATAAGCCTCATCCACAGCCTCCTCCCATGGGACCGTCAGCTCAATGATGAAAAAGTGTTAGATACCGACCAACACGCCCCATCTGCACTAGTTCCATTTGTCCGCATTTGGTCACGACAGTTCTAAAACGGTGCTCTCCACAAATTTGTTTGAATATCTTTGAAATGTTGTTATGGTACCCGAGTATGCTACCTCATCTGGCAGCTCGTTCCATGTACCCTAGTACTTCCACAGTTGTCATTCACATTCATTTTAAATCTTTTCCCTCTCAGCTAAATAAGCGGATAGTTATATGGACGGGAAGGGAATGGAGGGTTATGGTCTGAGCGCAGGTATATGGGACTAGGGGAGATTATGTGTTCGGCACGGACTAGAAGGGTCGAGATGGCCTGTTTCCGTGCTGTAATTGTTATATGTTATATGTTATATGTTAAAACCAAAATGCTCCACATTCTCGATCCCCATACTAAGGGTACGAGATTGACTATCCAGCATATCATTTCGTTTCATGATATTATACACCTGCCACAGACTGCTGTGGTCCAGGGAGTAAAGTCCTTGGCTGCTCAACCTCTACCAAGAGTTCTGACTCTCAACTACTGAGTTCTATAGAGGTTCTTGGTTCTTGGCTCTCCAAAATATTCCAAATGGAATTTAAACTGGAGGTGGTACCTCATGGTGGTACCCCATCTCCCCCCTACACCTCTCTCTCCCTCCTCTCTCTCCTCCCCTCCCCCACCACTCTCTCCTCCCCCTCTCCATCTCCCTCCCCTCACCCCTCTCCCACTCCTCCCATCCCTCTCTCCCAAATTATTGCACACATCACTGCATCAAATCCACACAAGAACATTACATCGATAGCACAACGCCTCACCTGAACTCCAGAAATGCTCTCTTTCTGTTCCTGCTCTATTTTCTGGATCTCTGATTCCTTTTCTGTGAGAGATTCGAAAGAAGATTTTACCTGTTCCTGGGGTTGGGTTTCAGATCAGAGAATAAAAAATGTCAGACAATGAAGAAAAGATTAGACAATGATGTGATCAAAAGTGATTTGGTTTTACCTTGTAGAATTCAATTGCTTCTTCTATCAACATTAAGCTGTGAGACTTGTGTTCCCGCGCAGTTGCACAAATCAAACAGATCAGTTTCTTGTCAGTTTTACAAAACAGTTTCAGTTCTTCCTGATGTTTCTCGCAGTGAAGTTTACTTTTCTTCGCTTTGAGATTCATGCTCAGTGTTCGAGCTTTCTCAGACAGTCTAACCAAGGCCCGATTCACCCTGAGGTTGCGGTTTGCCGATTCCTCTCTACATTCCGGGCAGGAGTTTCTCCCCTCCCTGTCCCAACTCTGTGTGATGCAGGAGCGGCAGAAGTTGTGTCCGCAGTCCAGCGCCACCGGATCGGTGAAGAAATCTTTGCAGATGGGACAAACAACCTCCTCGGTCCAACTCCCGGCCGGGCGTTTCGCAGCCATTTTATTAACTCCCGCACTTTCTTTGCTTTCTGGTTTAAAATGTTTTCACTCCACGTGTAGTTGCAGAACCCCTGCATTACCGCGAGTGTCCACTGCGCTCGCTGCCGTCCCGGGCAATGAATGTAACTTGTTTAAGAAGGAACTGCAGATGCTGGAAAATCGAAGGTGGACAAAAATGCTGGAGAAACTCAGCGGATGCAGCAGCATTTATGCAGCGAAGGAAATAGGCAACGTTTCAGGCCGAAACCCTTCTTCAGACTGATGGGGGGCGGAGAGAAGAAAGGAAAAAGAAGGAGGAGATAGGAAAGGGAGGAGACAGCAAGGGTTAACAATATTGTGAGAATTCAATGTTTATACCACCAGGATGCAGATTCCCCAAGCGGAATATGAGGTGCTGTTCCTCCAATTTCCGATATTGCTCACTCTGGCCATGGAGGATGTTTGGGACACAGGGCCGCTATAGGATCTTTGGGACACATGGCCGCTATAGGGAGGTTTCACGGCAGTCGGGTCACGACCCATGACCCGTACTGTTGCTACACTACTCCAAATGGATTACACGCGATGAACTGCAGGTAGGCACTTACCATTGTTTCCAGCGTAGGGGGCCCGTTAAAACCCGCTGAAATTGTCAATTTTTGCGCTGTAAATAATTATGGAAATCGGGATAAGCGTGTGAGACATTTAGCCTGCTTCAGAATTCCAAAAGTGAGGAGAAATAGAAACATAGAAATTAGGCGCAGGAGTAGGCCATTCGGCCCTTCGAGCCTGCACCGCCAATCAATATGATCATGGCTGATCATCCAACTCAGTATCCCGTACCTGCCTTCTCTCCATACCCCCTGATCCCCTTAGCCACAAGGGCCACATCTAACTCCCTCTTAAATATAGCCAATGAACTGGCCTCAACTACCCTCTGTGGCAGAGAGTTCCAGAGATTCACCACTCTCTGTGTGAAAAAAGTTCTTCTCATCTCGGTTTTAAAGGATTTCCCCCTTATCCTTAAGCTGTCACCCCTTGTCCTGGACTTCCCCAACATCGGGAACAATCTTCCTGCATCTAGCCTGTCCAACCCCTTAAGAATTTTGTAAGTTTCTATAAGATCCCCTCTCGATCTTCTAATTTATAGATAGTATAAACCAAGTCTATCCAGTCTTTCTTCATAAGACAGTCCTGACATCCCAGGAATCAGTCTGGTGAACCGTCTCTGCACTCCCTCTATGGCAATAATGTCCTTCCTCAGATTTGGAGACCAAAACTGTACGCAATACTCCAGGTGTGGTCTCACCAAGACCCTGTACAACTGCAGTAGAACCTCCCTGCTCCTATACTCAAATCCTTTTGCAATGAAAGCTAACATACCATTCGCTTTCTTTACTGCCTGCTGCATCTGCATGCCTACCTTCAATGGCTGGTGTACCATGACACCGAGGTCTCGCTGCATCTCCCCCTTTCCCAATCGGCCACCATTTAGATAATAGTCTGCTTTCCCGTTTTTGCCACCAAAATGGATAACCTCACATTTATCCACATTATACTGCATCTGCCAAACATTTGCCCACTCACCTAGCCTATCCAAGTCACCTTGCAGTCTCCTAGCATCCTCCTCACAGCTAACACTGCCCCCCAGCTTAGTGTCATCCGCAAACTTGGAGATATTGCCTTCAATTCCCTCATCCAGATCATTAATATATATTGTAAATAGCTGGGGCTATATAGAAATGACGGTAGATAGAAGCGAGAGCTGAAGGGACAACAACAGCCAAAGTGCTTAGCGAACCCCCACACCCACACCCCCATCCACATTAACGGTACGGAGGTGGAATGTGTTTCCAGCTTCAGGGTCCTGGGGGTCAACATCTCCGGTGACCTCTCTTGGACCCACAATACCTCAACTCTGGTCAAGAAGGCTCACCAGCGTCTCTTCTTCCTGAGGAGACTGAAGAAGGTCCATCAGTCTCCTCAGATTCTGGTGAACTTCTACCGCCGCACCATCGAGAGCATCCTTACCAACTGTGTCACAGTATGGTATGGCAACTGCTCTGACTCCGACCGGAAAGCACTGCAGGGGGTGGTGAAAATTGCCCAACGCATCACCGGTTCCTCACTCCCTTCCATTGGGTCTGTCCAAAGCAAGCGTTGTCTGCGAAGGGCGCTCAGCATCGCCAAGAACTGTTCTCACCCCAACCACAGACTGTTTACCCTCCCACCATCCGGGAGGCGCTACATGTCTCTCCGTTGCCGGACCAGCAGGTCCAGGAACAGCTTCTTCCCTGCGGCTGTTACACTGCTCAACACTGTACCTCGGTGACTGCCAATCACCCCTCCCCCCCCCCCCCCGACACTCCTCCCACCAGGAAATAAATACTATGACTGTATGCACGTAAATAGAAGTATTTATTGCTCATATTTATGTCGCTATTCTAGAGAGATGCTAACTGCATTTCGTTGGCTCTGTACTGTACACTGCACAATGACAATAAAATTGAACCTGAATCTGAGTCGGATCTGAACATTGGCCCTTTGCTCACTGCATTGCATCAACTAAGGCATTATTTGTGTTTTTTCTTGATTCCTTCAGCATCTAAAAAGTTCCAGAAGTGATAAATCTGGCTGTAAATGTTTTAAATCGTCCCTGGTTCTCGTGGGTTTTTACATACAAAATGAACACGCATCGGAAGAAACATTTACAGCCAGATTTATCACTTCAGAGACTTTTTAGATGCCAAATGAATCAAGAAAAAACACAAATAATGCCTTACTGTTGATGAAATGCAGTGAGCAAACGCGATAATTCCCGTTATTTTCAATTCCGATATCTGCACGGCCAATGTTCACCAAGCACATGCCAAACTTCCTCGGTCTTCTGAGGAAGTAGAGGCGTTTAGATGTAAAGGAGGCCACATCGACAGAACCGAGTGCCATAGACGAGGATGGAGGAGATGCAAGTGAATTTCTGCCTCCCATGAAAGGGCTGTTTGTGTTCCTGAATGGTGGTGAGGGTCGAGGTGTAGGGACAGAGTGGCGCCTCCCCTGGTGGGTTGTAGGGGAAAGCGCCTGGGGATGGGATGATGGGGTGAAAGATGAAGACCAGGGATCTCTACGCTTATTCTCTCTGGAGGGGAGGGAGGTGAGATCTGATGTGCGGATAGTGGTGGAGATACAAGTGAGGGCACCGTCAATAGCAGTGAAGTTGAAGCCCTGTTTCCTGAAGAAAGTGGACACCTCCGATGTCTTGGAGTAGAAGACCTCTCGCTGTTCCCCCTCTGTGATCCCGAACTACTCTGAATTGTCTGAGGGCGACAATTATCTCCCACAGACCCCGGTGCTGCCTCCCACCATCACCGACCAGGAGCGGCTCTGGGAACTCGAACGTGACCGGCTACAGTTCACCCAAGGCAAGTTCACCGTGTGGTGGCTGCACCGGGGAGAGGTTGGGCGGGGGGGGGGGGGGGGGGGGGGGGTGGGAGGGAGAAGGAGGGTGGAGGAGGAGAGACGAGACGGGGGGGGGGGGGGGGGTGAGGGGAGACGGATGGTGAGAGGGAGTGGGGAGCAGATGGGGATGGGGACAGAAGGGACGGGCAGAAAGCAGCCTCGAGATCTCACGGTCGAGTTTATGGTGATCTCCCCCTTCTCACCCCTCCTTACTTCCCCCCACCCTCTTCTCTCTCCCCCCCCTCTCTCTCTCCCCCCACAGGTGTGCTGTACAACCAGTTCCTGTCGCAGGTGGACTTTGAGTTGCTGCGTGACTATGCGCGGGACCTGGGGGTGCTGGTGTGGGAGAATCCCCCCTAGCGGCTGATGGTGGTCACCCCCACCGGCCACCCCGACGTCAAACGCTTCTGGAAACGGCAAAAACACAACTGACCACCCGGGGAATCTCCCAGCCCCCTCCCCCCTCCCCCATTCCCGCCCCCCCACCCCCCCCCTCCCCCTCCCCCCCCCCCCACACACCCCCACCTCCATAAAGCCCAGACTGGAGTAACCCTCCAAGCTTTGTCTCCCCCTCCCGCACATTCAGTCTGAAGAAGGGTCTCGACCCAAACCGTCAGCTGTTCCTTTCTCTTCAGAGATGCTCGCAAGTTATAGAAGTAGAAGTAGGCCATTCGGCCCATCGAGTCCACTCCACCATTCAATCATGGCTGATCTCTGCCTCCTAATCCAATTTTCCTGCCTTCTCCCCATACCCTTGACACGCGTTAAGGTTGCCTGACCCGCTGAGTTACTCCGGCACTCTGTGTCCTCTACATGTTCCCCAGAGATGCTGCCTAACCCGCTGAGTTACTCCGGAACTTTGTCTCCATCTCCCACCCATATTCCACAAAGATAGACACAAAAAGCTGGAGTAACTCAGCGGGATGGGCAGCATCTCTGGAGAGAAGGAATGGGTGACGTTTCGGGTCGAGACCGTTCTTCAGACCTGCCTCTCCCGCTGAGTTACTCCGGCACTCTGTGCCCTGTCCATGTTCCCCAGAGATGCCGCCTGGATCCTCCCCAGGTCACGGGGAGGATTGTTGAGGGTTGGGTCCACTGCGTCCAGTCCCCAGCACCCCCTCCCCAAGTTGGGCTGGGCAGCGGGAACCGTCCCACCCTCCCGACCACGCGTGATCCTGGGACCGGCGAATATTCACCACCGACAGAGGCGGCCGCTGTTTCTGTGTGTTTTTGCATTTTCTTAATAAAAGGTGGATGAAGAGAAGTGTGTCTCAGTGCACGTTGCCAACACCAGCCCAGAGAGCAGAGAACACGTTGTAAAATAAAACTACATTCACAGAAGTGTTCACGTGTACACACCAGCGCCCAGCGTTCAACACATTCATATTATGCAGGAAGGAACCGCAGATGCTGGTTTAAACCGCAGACACACACACAAAATGCTGGAGTAACTCAGTGGGACAGGGAGCATCTCTGGAGAGAAGGAATAGGTGATGTTTTGGGTTGAGACCCTTCATCAGTCTGCAGTTCCTTCTTTATATAATATGGGTGAATATGTTGACATATTCTGTTGTGCTGCTGCAAGTAAGAATTTCATTGTTGTGTCTGGGACATGTGGAAATAAAACACTCTTGACTCTTGGACTGAAAGCATCTGTAAATGTTTATGTCTCAGAACTGTTCTGTAGCTTTAGCATTTTGTACATGATTATATTTTCTAGAAACACCTCCACAAGTCCCATGGCGTGATTTGGCACAGAATACATAAAGAACATTGCAATAGTCTTGGCGTGGTTCAGTCTGAGCCACAGCCCACTGTTCCAATGCACATTATAAGCAGATGGCACTGTGGTAAATGTAGCAACTCTCCCTACACACAAAGGGCAATTTACAGAGGTCAATTAACCAACAAACCCACATGTCTTTTGGATGTGGGAGAAACCCGGAGCACCTGGAGGAAACCCACATGGTCACGGGGAGAACGTGCAAACTCCGAACAGACAGCATCCAAGGTCAGGATCGAACCCTGGTCTCTGGCCCTGTGAGACAATGGCTCTACCCGCAGCTCCACAGTACCTCAGAAATATTAACCCTTTCCAGACACTGTATACTGCCCAACCTGCTGAATGCCCACAACGTTTTCTGTTTTTTGTTGGCAGTTTATGGTCAGACTCGCATTCCAATCACCCATTCAACTGGAAAAACGAAAACAAAACACAGATGCTGAAAATGCAAATGGAAACACAATTCGTCATCAGTATTAGATCTGAAATGTAAGGTCCGTTTCACCTTGCAGATGCTGCCTGACCTGCTGAGTATTTGAGACAATTTCTGCTTTTATTCCACATTTTAAGCCATGCATTTGGTTTGGGCCGCAGGTGTTGTAACAGGTCACAAAAGTCACTTATTAAATCAGATTCCCGCTGTTTCTGCAATTGTCAAAGTTAATTCTCAAAGTTACAGCTGGTCTGTGGTTGCACCACGTGGCTTTGCTGCCATCTAGTGGCGGCACCAAGAAGTGACGCAGTTAACGCGTTGAAATGAACGGATCGACAGACAGGCAGACAGCTCTGATTCCAGTTGCTGTTTATTTCACTCTTCCCACATTTACATTACCCCTCGTTTTATTTCCGCGCTCACTGGGGTTTCACGACGTGTAATTTGGGGATTAAATGAGAGCTGTTCAGCGCCGACCTGTTGTCCACCGGGTTTCTGCCCCACAGCCCCTGAGCCCCGCTCCTGACGCCGGTCCTGGGACCCGACCCTTTTACACACCCGGAGCCGGACCGGAGCAGATTGTCAGCCAGTCATTTACATTATGAGGCCAGAAGAAAGGATAAAGTTTCTCCGTGAATTTATTCCCAGTGAAGGTGTGGAGATGGGACTTGGTGTCCACGTCGTAAAATGAAACTGTCCTGGACTCGTAACTGAGATAAACTCCCACCCTCCCGGGGATGGGACGGGCGGGGAGAGGGGATGGAGGGGAGGTGAATATAACAAACTCGTCACCCCGCCGCCAGATGCTCCAGACTCCAGTCTCCGGGGTCAGTGTGACCGGTCTCTTCCTCTCCACAGACTCTGCGGCGACTCCCAGAATCCAGCCCCGACTCCCCGCCACCTCCACCTCCCAGTAATGTCTCCCCGATGTGAATCCCTCCGATCCCAGCACACACTCACTGACTGTAAACCTCTTCCCGGTGTCAGGGAGACTCCTCTCGGTCCCGGTCCATCTCACGCTCTTCCGATCCTCAGACACCTCGAGCAGCGCATGCGCTGTTTCCACATCCAGGGTGACGGAGACTGGGGGGAGAAGCAGAGAATCAGAGAGTCCCCGGGGGTCGGGGGGAGACTCGGGCACAGGCGGGCGGACAACTGACACCTCGCCCGGGGTTTCACCCACAACCACATCGGGTGGACAACACACATCTTTCCCAGAATTTTTAATCCAGTGATGGAGAGGGGAATTTCGTGGGGTGGGGGAGGGTGGACGGCGAGGACGAGTGCGCAGAGTGAGGAGGATTGCGAGATTGCAGTGGGGATGGAGAAATGAAGCGGGCTATTCAGATATGGAGGCAGATATTGAGGATATTGAGGTGAGTGGTAGTTTGAGGTTGTTAAAGAGGAGGTAGAGGTGTGGGGTGGAGTGGCCATGATCATAGTGAATGGGAGGGGGAGACATGAGGGGCCAGAGGACCTGCCCCTGTTTCTTTGAGTGAAGGGTGAGAGAGAGGGAGGGGTGGCTTGGACCATGGAAGGAAGCAGAGGTTGAATGATCGGGTGTTAGACAGAATGGGTGGAGACTTGTGGTTGTAGGGTCGCTGAAAGAGAGGGAATTCACGGGTGGATTTGATGTATGTGTAGAACTAAGAACACACTGATCTCATTGTGTACCAATATATGAACTTCACTGAGGGACTTGTCAATGTTGTGCATGTAAGGCTGGTCCAGAAAGTGAAGGCAGGTGGGATCCAAGGCGAGCTGGTGAAATGGATCCACAATTGGCTTGGTGGTTGGAGGTAGAAGGTAGCGGTAGAAGGATGAGTTTTCTGCTTGGAGGTCTGTGACTGGCGGAGTGCAGCAGAGATCGGTGCTGCAGCAGGGATATCAAATCAAGAGTGCAGGTTTATCTTGAGAGCAAGAAATTTTAAAGTGGATCTGAGTTGTAAGTTTTCTTTACACTGAGAGTGATTGATATCTGGAACATGCTACGGAGGAGGCAGTGGTGAGATCTAATCATTATATTTGAGGCACTTATCTAGGTGAGGTGCAGAAGAATACCAATGTAATCTGGGCAAATCGATTAGTAAATCTGGGAAATAGGTGGATATGGGCATGATGGGCTGAAGGGCCGGATTCTGTAATGTACAACCATGGCTCTCAGCTCCAAGAGCACTGAATGACTGAGACTCCACAGCCACCTGTGCAGGGAATTCCAAAGGTTCCCCAGTCTCTGCATGCAGTAATGTCTCCTTATCTCTGTCCTACATGGTGCAGCCCACATTCTGTGACGGTTCCCCTTTCTCCAGATGCCTCAGACACGGGAAACATCCTCCCCGCATCCAGCCCACTGAGCCCTGTTTCACTGAGATCTCCTCCTATGCACCCGAACACTCGTGTACACAGGCCTAGTCTACTCAATCTCACCCCGCACAGCGAACTCATTGTCCCAGGAATAAGTATTGTTAATCTTTGCTGCATTTCCTCTGTGTCAAGTCTGTTTATTTATCGGTACACAGGAGCATAGGAACACAAGAAAACAGGAGCAGGATTAGGATCCGCTCCTCAGGCTTGCCCATCCATTCAATGTGATCATGGTTGATCTAAGCTGGCACCAATTCCTCTTCTGTGTGAGTTCCCCATAATCTTAAATATTCAATCAATCAAATATTTATTTGTAGCAAAGTTGCACATATCCAATAATTCAGCGTTTCACCACCATCTTGGGCACAACATTCCAGATATTCACTGCCCTCTGAGAGATGCAACTTCTACACACCGCATGAGAGGCCGCTCTGGAAGGTTGGATCTCATGGAATCCGGGGTGAACTAGCCGATGGAATACAACATTTACCTGAAGGTCACAGAGAGCATGTTGGTAGAGGGTTGTTTTTCAGACTGGAGACAGAGTCCACTGTTGTTCCTTATTTATATACACGATTGGATGTGTATGTAGGTTGCACAGTTAGTCAGTTTGCAGATGGAACTAAAATTGGTGACATTGTGGAGAGTGAAGAAGGTTATCTGAGAGTAAATGGGATCCCTGTGAACTGGGCCAATGGGCTCAGGAATGGCAGGTGGAATTTATTAATGTGAAGGTGAGGTGATGCACTTTGCTGAGACAATCCAGGGAAGGACATACACAGTAAACGGGGAACTTTATAGAACTGAGAGATCTCGGGCTGCAGGTACACAGTGCCATGGAAGATGCAACAGCGACAGGCAGGGTGGTGAAGAATGTGTTTGTCACTCATGCTTGCATAGGTCAGGATATTAAATACAGCATTTGACACAATAAGGTTGTTAGCAAATTAGAGAGGGTGCAAAAGTATTTACGATAATTTCATCAGGTCTGAAGGGCTGGGTTATAAGGAGACGTTGGACAGGCAGGGACATTTTTCTTTGGAGCCCATCAGAATGCTTTTAAAAATGTTTATAAGATGTATATAATGTGCACAAATCAGGTGAATAGGAGCAGTATTTATCCAAGGCAAGAGAGTCTAAACCTCTGACTTTATGATGCTTCCCAGCTGATTAGCTTAGAGGTAAATCAAATCTCCAATTTCCCTTCAGTCCACAATAGAATTAATCTTTGCATCTATGTATTGCTTAAAGATGTATAGTAATGAACTGCAGATGCTGGTTTAAACTCAAGACTCAAAGTGCTGGAGGAACTCTGCGGGACAGTCAGCATCTCTGGAGAGAAGGAATGGGTAACGTTTTGATTCGAGACCCTTCTTCAGGCTGGTTATGGATAAGGGAAACAAGAGATATAGGCGATGATGTAAAGAGATAAAGAACAATGAATGGAAGATATGTAAAATATAACAATGATATAGGAGACAGGCCATTGTTAGTTGTTTGTTTGGTGAAAATTAGAAACTAGTGCGACTTGGGTGGGGGAGGGATAGAGAGAGAGAGAGAGAGAGGGAATACCGGACTACCTGAAGTTAGAGAAATCAACATTACATACCACATTACAAGCCAAATATGAGATGCTGTTCCTCCAATTTGTGTTTAACCTCACTCTGACAATGGAGGAGAGCTAGGACAGAAAGGTCTGTGTGGGAATGGGAAGGAGAATTAAAGTGTTCAGCAACCGAGAGATCAGGGAGGTTCAGGCAGACTGAGCAAAGGTGTTCAGCGAAACGATCGCCCAGTCTGCGTTTGGTCTCATCAATGTATAAGAGTCCACATCTTGAACAATGGATACAGTAGATGAGGTTGGAGGAGGTGCAAGTGAATCTCTGCCTAACCTGAAAGGACTGTTGGGATTCCTGGACAGGGTCGAGGGAGGAGTTATAGGGACCAGTGTTGCATCTTCGGCGGTTGCAGGGGAACGTACCTGGGGAGAGGGTGGTTTAGGTGGGAATGGATGAGTTAACCAAGGAGTTGTGGAGGGAACGGTCTCTGTGGAAGGTAGAAAGGGATGGCGATGGGAAGATATGGCTAGTGGTGGGATCCCATTGGAGGGGATCCCAATAATGGAAATGGTACAAGCTTTACCTCGCTTGAAGTCATCAGATGTTTCTTTGAGTGTCTTGTTGAACGAAAAAACAGGGCAACGGAACTTTTCAATCGGTAAGACTTTATCCACCACTGGCAGTGGTTTGGCTTCATCACAAACCCTGGAAATATTGAACAGTTGGTAATAAACCAAGCAGTAGAAATGTTTTGAGTTGTTCCACAAAACACGTACAATGTTTCCATCAAGAAAATGTCCTACCTTAGCTTGCGACCAGCTTTCTCCTGAAAGAAATAAAACACAAATCTCAATTGATTGAGATGGACCATCCTCATCCCTACAGCGGGAATTTCACCAAATTTCTACAACCCTCTAATAATTCCCATTTCCCAACTCTTATCACCACTGCCATGCAGAGAGAAAGCGGATATTGTCGCAGAGATGTAGAACGATGGGGGAAAGCACAAGGAATGTTCATGAGAATGACGTCATAACTGAGAGGATGGAACTTAATGAAAAGACTAGGCAGGTCGTGGGATTTCATCTGGAGAAGATGTCAGGAATGATGAGAGAATTTAATATTATCGGCGGATTTAAATAGGTGGGGATGAAATAATATCTCAAATCGAAAAGGAGACCAATAATCAAAGCTGAAATGTAACTGGTCTTCAATTATTATCGAAAGGAATATAGTCATGACAACATGAACCTCACTTGCACTGGAGGGACTGAAACCAACAGCAGAGATAAATTTAAATGCAAGCGGGATAAACACATTAGGGCTCCTGGAATTTGGGGTATTGTTACCGGGTGTGGAGAGTAGATGGGAGGGATGATGAGTGGAGCAGAAATCTTGACTGGATAGAATGGGCCAAATGGTCTGTCTATGATGTAGAATGGGATGTCATTCTATGGTGAAACAAGGTGGACAAAACAAACAGAGCAAATTCCCTCAAGGTGACCACCCACTGCTGATGGGAACCGGATATAGATGATCAATCTGATGTGTACGCCACGTTCTACATGTCAATGTTAATCCCCACAATGTGGTCATGGCTGATCTAGCCCAGGACTGAACTCCTCCTCTTAGCCCCATTTCCATCGATTACAATTCCCCGATTTTTTAAAAATGTATCTTCCTCTGGTTTAAAATATGTCTAACATGTAAAATCTCTCAGAGTCTCTTGGTTGGAGACTCCCAGATATCCACTGCCCTCTGTCCATTCGTGGTCCTTGGGATCAGATATAGGATCATGTGTCATTGTTCTCAACTCCACATAATACAAACACCTCTCTACATTCCAGCCAGATAGTCCCAAGATCCCATAGATTCAGCGGGAGGCCAATTAGTTTCTGAACAACAACAGCTGGAACAGAGAGAACATTTACTCAGTTCCGAATTACTGGTAAATGCAGCATTTATTTCTGAAATGTCACCTACCATTTTGTGACTGTGCACTTTCACTTCACCAAACTGTAGTGCAGGGTAGGACTTGAGGTCATCAGATATTTTTTTGAATGCCGTGGTGAACGATGCAGGGCAATGAAACTTTTCAATCGGCAAGGCTTCATCTACCACCGACAGTGGTTTGGCTTCATCACGAACCCTGGAAATATTGAACAGCTGGTTATAAACTGAGCGTTAGAAATGTTTTCAGTTGTTCCTCAAAAACTTACAATGTTTCCATCAAGGCAATGTCCTACCTTTGCTTGCGACCAGCTTCCCCCTGAAAGAAATAAAACACAAATCTCAATTGATTGAGATGGAGCGTCCTCATCCCGACAGCGGGAATTTCACCAAATTTCTACAACCCTCTGATAATTCCCATTTCCCAACTCTTATCGCCACTGTCATCCAGAGAGAAAGCGGATATTGCCGCAGAGATGTAGAATGATGGGGGAAAGCACAAGGAATGTTCATGAGAATGACGTCATAACTGAGAGGATGGAACTTAATGAAAAGACAGGGCAGGTCGTGAGATTTCATCTGGAGAAGATGTCAGGAATGATGAGAGGGAATTTAAATTTATCGGTAGATTTAAATGGGTGGGGATGAAATAATATCTCATATTGAAAGGGAGACTAATAATCAAAGCTAAAATGTAACGGCATTGGGGGTTCAGTATTGATGTGGATAGAGAACTGGCTGGCAAACAGGAAGCAAAGAGTAGGAGTAAACGGGTCCTTTTCACAATGGCAGGCAGTGACTAGTGCGGTACCGCAAGGCTCAGTGCTGGGACCCCAGCTATTTACAATATATATTAATGATCTAGATGAGGGAATTGAAGGCAATATCTCCAAGTTTGAGGATGACACTAAGCTGGGGGGCAGTGTTAGCTGTGAGGAGGATGCTAGGAGACTGCAAGGTGACTTGGATAGGCTGGGTGAGTGGGCAAATGTTTGGCAGATGCAGTATAATGTGGATAAATGTGAGGTTATCCATTTTGGTGGCAAAAACAGGAAAGCAGACTATTATCTAAATGGTGGCCGACTAGGAAAAGGGGAGATGCAGCGAGGCCTGGGTGTCATGGTACACCAGTCATTGAATGTAGGCATGCAGCAGGTGCAGCAGGCAGTGAAGAAAGCGAATGGTATGTTAGCTTTCATAGCAAAAGGATTTGAGTATAGGAGCAGGGAGGTTGTACTGCAGTTGTACACGGTCTTGGTGAGACCACACCTGGAATATTGCGTACAGTTTTGGTCTCCAAATCTGAGGAAGGACATTATTGCCATAGAGGGAGTGCAGAGAAGGTTCACCAGTCTGATTCCTGGGATGTCAGGACTGTCTTAAGAAGAAAGTGTGGATAGACTTGGTTTATACTCTCTAGAATTTAGGAGATTGAGAGGGGATCTTATAGAAACTTACAACATTCTTAAGGGGTTGGACAGGCTAGATGCAGGAAGATTGCTCCCGATGTTGGGGAAGTCCAGGACAAGGGGTCACAGCTTAAGGATAAGGGGGAAATCCTTTAAAACCGAGATGAGAAGAACTTTTTTCACACAGAGTGGTGAATCTCTGGAACTCTCTGCCGCAGAGGGTAGTCGAGGTCAGTTCATTGGCTATATTTAAGAGGGAGTTAGATGTGGCCCTTGTGGCTAAGGGGATCAGAGGGTATGGAGAGATGGCAGGTACGGGATACTGAGTTGGATGATCAGCCATGATCATATTGAATGGCGGTGCAGGCTCGAAGGGCCGAATGGCCTACTCCTGCACCTAATTTCTATGTTTCTATGTAACGTGGTCTTCAATAAACACCAAAAGGAATGTAGTCATGACAACATGGACCTCACTGCACTGTAGGGACTGAAACCAACAGCAGAGATAAATTGAAGTGCAAGTGGGATAAACACATTAGGGCTCCTGAAATTTGGGGTATTGTTACCGGGTGTGGAGAATAGATGGGAGGGATGATGAGTGGAGCAGAAATCTTGACTGGATTTAATGGGCCAAATGGCCTGTCTATGATGTAGAATGGGATGTCATTCTATGGTGAAACAAGGTGGACAAAACAAACTGAGCAAATTCCCTCAAGGTGACCACCCACTGCTGATGGGAACCGGATATAGATGATCAATCTGATGTGTTGGTCACGTTCTAGATTTCAATGTTAATCCCCACAATGTGGTCATGGCTGATCTAGCCCAGGACTGAACTCCTCCTCTTTGCCTCATTTCCATCGATTACAATTCCCCGATTTTTTTAAATGTATTCTCCTCTGGTTTAAAATATGTCTAACGTGTAAAACCTCTCAGAGTCTCTTGGTTGGAGACTCGCAGATATTCACTGCCCTCTGTCCTTTCGTGGTCCTTGGCATCAGATATAGGATCATGTGTCATTGTTCTAAACTCCACATAATATAAGCACGTCTCTACATTCCGGCCAGATAGTCCTGAGATCCCATAGATTCAGCGGGAAACCAATTAGTTTCTGAACAACAACAGCTGGAACAGAGGGAACATTTACTCAGTTCCGAATTACTGGTAAATGCAGCATTTATTTCTGAAATGTCACCCACAATTTTGTGACTGCACACTTTCACTTCACCAAACTATAGTGAAACCCCTCACCTTCAGAAACTCCACACTGTCTTTTTGATCCATCTGTTGCTGCAACTTTAAGAGTTCCTCCTGAATAGATTTTAAATTCTCTTGAATCTTTCCAAGATTTGTCTCCATTGTATTTAGAATCTTCTTCTCCTCCTCCCGGATATCTGCCAGTGCGCGCTGCTCTTTCTCAGTGAGAATCTGGTGCAGTTCAGCATACTGGGATGTGATCTTGGACTGAAGGTTGTGTGACTGTTCCTGTGAAATAAAATGTGAAGATCAACATATAATGTCACTGATTGTGTTTCCTCACGACTTTAACGGTGACATTTGGCCTGTGCATGTTTTATTTGCTTTGGCAATTCAATAGTTTGTGTAATGTAGACAAAAATGCTGGAGGAACTCAGCGGGTGAGGCGGCATCTATTGAGAGAAGGGATAGGCGACGTTTCATGTCGAGACCCTTCTTCAGACTTCACGAAATGTCGTGAGGGTAATGTTATAACTCATCAATCCTCTACCCCCAATACAATTCCCTGCTACCTGTTCCTTTTCACGTGCCCATTAATACCCATTCATCCGTCCATCACCCACTTTCCCAGGGATTATAACAATCCCCGATTGACCATTGAACCAGCGTGTATTGGGGACGTGGAAGGAATCCGACGCAGTCACAGGGAGAAGGCGTGAACGACACGGGCAGCACCCGAGGTCAGGATCGAACCCGCTCACCAGTACTAGGAGACAGCAGCACTACTTGTGTCACTGCGCTGCCCTATTATTACACGCATCACAGGGATCAAATCTACACAAGATCAGGAAATCGAAACTTAAAAGCCTCACCAGAACTCCAGAAATCTTCTGTTTCTGTTGCTGCTCCATTCGCTGGATCTCTAATTCCTTTTTTGTGAGAGACTGAATGGAAGATTTCGCCTGATCCTGGGATTGTGGTTGAAAATCGGAGAATAAAAGTGTTAGATTATAAAGATGGAATTAAACAATGATGAGATCAAAATCGGTTTGCATTTACCTTGTAGGTTTCAACAGCTTCTTTAACCGGCATGAAGTTGTGAGACTTGTGTTCCCGCCCGGCTGCACAAACCAGGCAGATCAACTTCTTGTCAGTTTCACAAAACAGCTTCAGTTCTTCCTGATGTTCCTCGCACTGAAGTTTACTTTCCTTCTCTGTCCGATTCAGGCTCAGTGTTCGAGCTTTCTCAGACAGTCTCGCCAAGGCCCAACTAACCCTGAGGGTGCGGTCTGTAAACTGCTCTCTACATTCCGGGCAGGAGTTTTTCCCCTCCCTGTCCCAACTCTGTGTGATGCATGAGCGGCAGAAGTTGTGCCCGCAGTCCAGTGTCACCGGATCGGTGAAGAAATCCAGGCAGATGGGACAAACTGCCTCCTCGGTTAAACTCTCGACCGGGTCTTTCGAAGCCATTTTAACATTTGATTTAACCATCCACTGCCTGGTTAAAACGCATTCCCATTCGCTGAAACTGCAGACGCCCTGCAGTAGTTGATTGGAGCGCCGGAGGCTGAAGTTCATGGGATCAAGAGGTGAATGGATTGGGTAGTTTTCCACTGCGCGCGCTGCCGTCTCGTGGAATGAATGTTATTTGGCTGCAAGTGTAGAGTGTTCAGTGTCCTGGCCGCTCCCAACTAATCTCACATGAGGGAGGGGTCAGTTAAACATTAAACTGCATCTGCCCACTCACCCAACCTGTCCTAGTCACCCTTCATCCTCGTAGCATCCTCCTCACAGTTCGCACTGCCACCCAGCTGTGTGTCATCTCCTCCCTTTCTCACCTCCTATATCTCTCTCTCCCCTTCTCCCACTGACATATCGCCCCCATCCCTGACTCGTCCGCCCCTCGCGCCCTCTCCCCGTCACTCTCTCCGCCTACGGCGGGACGGCCATCTTTGTAGCGGGCACGCCTCTTGGAGGGCGGCCATCTTTGGTACAGGCACTGACGTCACTGAACTGATGGAGATTTCACAGCAGGAGGAGAATTTCTTGATGAAGGGCGGGCGGCCATCTTTGATAGGGGCACTAATGTCCCGGTACCAGGGGGAAGGCGGCCATCTTTGTTAGGGGCATTAATGTCCCGGTACCCAGGGGAAGGCGGCCATCTTTGTTAGGGGCATTAATGTCCCGGTACCCAGGGGAAGGCGGCCATCTTTGTTAGGGGCATTAATGTCCCGGTACCCGGGGGAGGCGGCCATCTTTGTTAGGGGCATTAATGTCCCGGTACCCAGGGGAGGCGGCCATCTTTGTTAGGGGCACTAATGTCCCGGTACCCGGGGGAGGCGGCCATCTTTGTTAGGGGCATTAATGTCCCGGTACCCAGGGGAGGCGGCCATCTTTGATAGGGGCAGCTTTGCCCATTCGTTCCAATTATCGCCGCTTCCCTCCGTCATTTTGTTGTGGGCAGCGAAACAACAAAATAATTTTAACGAGGAAGAAATGTTTCCAAAGGGAACATCTAATCTGTCTTGAAGTCGGCGCGGAGAGACGTTTGTTTCTGTCTGGCGCTGGGATGTTGTGGTTAAAGGCAGGAGGAGGTCGTGAACCCTCTGGGGGTGAAAGGTCATCTGTGGTTGCCTGGCAAAGGTGGAGATGGAGAGACTGAGTGAGAAAATAGAGAGAGAGAGAGAGAGAGAGAGAGAGAGTCCACACTCTCCACACCCTCCACACTCTCATTCTTCTTATCGAGTCCACACACAAGATTAGAAGTTGTTCAGCCAGAGCTGAACACACTTCTCGGCATCTGCACAATGATGTCTGTCTTGCGCTTCTTGTGCGTCTTGTGCGTGGTGGTGGAAAGATTGGTTGAAACAGGGCCGCGACGTGAACGCTCTTTCCTTGACCCCCACACTCTCATTGAAAAACATGTACACCAAGCGAAAAATGGGAAAATATTTGCCTGTTTTATAGAAACATAGAAAATAGGTGCAGGAGTAGGCCATTCGGCCCTTCGAGCCTGCACCGCCATTCAATATGATCATGGCTGATCATCCAACTCAGTATCCCGTACCTGCCTTCTCTCCATACCCTCTGATCCCTTCAGCCACAAGGGCCACATCTAACTCCCTCTTAAATATAGTCAATGAACTGGCCTCAACTACTCTCTGTGGCAGAGAATTCCACAGATTCATCACTCTCTGTGTGAAAAAAGTTCTTCTCATCTCGGTTTTAAAGGATTTCTCCCTTATCCTTAAGCTGTGACCCCTTGTCCTGGACTTCCCCAACATCGGG
Organism: Leucoraja ocellata; assembly: GCA_036785375.1. Classification (NCBI taxonomy): domain Eukaryota; kingdom Metazoa; phylum Chordata; class Chondrichthyes; order Rajiformes; family Rajidae; genus Leucoraja; species Leucoraja ocellata. The sequence goes on along the minus strand of JAWMAR010001402.1, from coordinate 74,436 downwards.
AACAATCTTCCTGCATCTAACCTGTCCAACCACTTAAGAAATTTGTAAGTTTCTATAAGATCCCCTTTCAATCTCTTAATTTCAAGAGAGATTAAACCAAGTCTATCCAGTCTTTCTTCATAAGACAGTCCTGACATCCCAGGAATCAGTCTGGTGAACCTTCTCTGCACTCCCTCTATGGCAATAATGTCCTTCCTCAGATTTGGAGACCAAAACTGTACGCAATACTCCAGGTGTGGTCTCACCAAGACCCTGCACAACTGCAATAGAACCTCCCTGCTCCTATACTCAAATTCTTTTGCTATGAAAGCTAACATACCATTCGCTTTCTTCACTGCCTGCTGCACCTGCATGCCTACTTTCAATGACCGGTTTACCATGACACCCAGGTCTCGCTGCATCTCCCCTTTTCCTAATCGGCCACCATTTAGATAATAGTCTGCTTTCCTTTGCCACCAAAATGGATAACCTGACATTTATCAATGAAAGGGGCGGGGCCCGGCTGAGGGGAGGCGGAGCTCAGCCCCGTCAAACACAGCCCTGACCAGAAAGTCGATGTCATTTGTAATCAGCTTCGGGTAAATTTCATTCCCTTAACCTAAATACATCCATATTTCCTCTTGTGAATTGTTCATTATATTAGGCTGCACAATAACATTACTCTGCAGCAAACACAGTAATGAAGAGGTACCCGAAACGTCACCCATTCCTTCTCTCCAGAGATGCTGTCTGTCCCGCTGAGTTACTCCAGCATTTTATGTCTGTCTTCGGTTTAAACCAGCATCTGCAGTTCGTTGCTGCACACTATCATTGTATTTGTCTCTGTGTGTGGGTGTCTCTCTCTCTCCACTCAATTCAATTCAATTTTTTTTTCCAATTTAGAAACTTTATTGGCATGATAAAAATACATTGTTATATTGCCAATGTATAAAACATGACATACATATTTAAAATGCATAAATATCAATACAAGTATACAGTGCATGGATAGATTTGTCCCTGTACATAAACTTGCAATAGACCCATAGCCCTTTATTGATTGCTACACGTTCTTGCAGCTGTAAGCAGTACAACACAATAGCAAGCTTAGCAATTCAATATTATTTTCTTAGTGTCAGTTAATGTCAATTAGTGTGTGCATACATATGTGCATGTTGGTCATTCACCGTCTCTCAGGTTATGGCATGCTGTTACGTATTGTGCACCAAGATGTGCCGTATTTCCTTCGCCAAGGATTATTCTTAGTTTTGATGTATCATCTAGTTCTTTAAAATCAGGGGTTGCCACACTGAGTTTGTCAAAGTATGCTTTCCTTGTTTTGTCAATTTTTTTTTGCATTTTAGGAGGAAGTGCGCCTCTGTTTCAACCTCATCTGTCAAACAGTGGCCGCATATTCTGTTTTCTCTTGGTTGCCAGAATCTCTTCTGTCTTCCTTTTTCAACTGCCAAATAGTGGTCACTTCACCTGTATTTGGTGAGGACCTGTCTCTGCTTTATGTCTCTAACAGTTGAGAGATGGTCTGCCAATTTATAATCTCTTTTTAGGTCATGGTAACATTCTCATCTGCTTTGGCTTTTGGTTCCTTTATCCCAATGTTCCAAATACGTTTCTTTACATTGTTTGATAATTTGGTTCACTCTAACTGGTGATTGGGGGGTCAGTATCGATCTGAGGCCGGTCAGGATTTAACTGGATAGGGTTTAACTGAATAGGTGTAGTTAGTCTCAGTACCAACTGACACAGGGAACTCTTTTCTGGGCTCTCCTCTTGTGTTTGAAGGGCTTTAAACTGGAGGGTATCTGGAGGGCTAGATTTAAGGTGATTCTAAAAAATTAGTGCTCTTTTCTGGATATTTATTATCAGTGGGTATCTGCCTAATTCCGCCCTACATGCGTTTGTAGGTGTTTTCCTTTGGATACGGAGGATGTTCCGACAAAATTCCGCATGCAGGGCCTCCGTTGTATGTTTTTCCCATTTACTATAACTATGGTGACTGAGTGGACCCCATACTTCACTACCATAAAGCGCTGGATTACACTGTCAAATATTTTAAGCCAGATTTTAATTGGAATTTGGATGTTGTAGAATCTTCTTTTTATTGCATACAGAGCTCTTCGAGCTTTCTCTTTTAGTTCATTCACTGCCATATTGAAGCTCCCTGATGCTGAAACAGTTAGACCAAGGTAAGTATAGCTCATAGTGTGTTCGATAACAATACCATTGAGAGTAAATTTGTATTTATCTTCCTGACATCTGGGTCTTTTCTGAAAAATCATGATGTTGGTTTTCTTTAGATTTACTGCCAGGGCCCAATTTTGGCAGTACTCATCAAGAAGGTCCAACTGTTGCTGCAGTTGTGTGGGGGACAGCAGAACCAAGTCATCCGCATAAAACAGGGATTTTACCTCTCCGTCCAGAAGACAGAGGCTCGGCGCTGTGCTCTGGTCCAACTTTACTGCCAAATCGTTGATATATACATTAAACAGTGTCGGGCTCAGATTGCAGCCTTGCCAGACACCTCTTCTCTGGGCAAAGAGATCAGTGCGTTTGTCCCCAATTTTAACGCCACATTTATTATTCAGATACATTGATTTGATAAAGTCATATACCTTTCTTCCTATACCACAGCCAAGGAGTTTGTAATAGAGCCCTTCAAGCCAAATAGAGTAAAATGCTTTCTCAAAGTGGTGAAATCATTGGACAAAGTCAGTATGGATTTACGAAAGGTAAATCATGTCTGACGAATCTTATAGAATTTTTCGAGGATGTAACTAGTAGCGTGGATAGGGGAGAACCAGTGGATGTGGTGTATCTGGACTTCCAGAAGGCTTTCGACAAGGTCCCACATAAGAGATTAGTATACAAACTTAAAGCACAAGGCATTGGGGGTTCAGTATTGATGTGGATAGAGAACTGGCTGGCAAACAGGAAGCAAAGAGTAGGAGTAAACAGGTCCTTTTCACAATGGCAGGCAGTGACTAGTGGGGTACCCCAAGGCTCAGTACTGGGACCCCAGCTATTTACAATATATATTAATAATCTGGATGAGGGAATTGAAGGCAATATCTCCAAGTTTGCGGATGACACTAAGCTGGGGGGCAGTGTTAGCTGTGAGGAGGATGCTAGGAGACTGCAAGGTGACTTGGATAGGCTGGGTGAGTGGGCAAATGTTTGGCAGATGCAGTATAATGTGGATAAATGTGAGGTTATCCATTTTGGTGGCAAAAACAGGAAAGCAGACTATTATCTAAATGGTGGCCGATTGGGAAAGGGGGAGATGCAGCGAGACCTGGGTGTCATGGTACACCAGTCATTGCAGGTGCAGCAGGCAGTAAAGAAAGCAAATGGTATGTTAGCTTTCATTGCAAAAGGATTTGAGTATAGGAGCAGAGAGGTTCTACTGCAGTTGTACAGGGTCTTGGTGAGACCACACCTGGAGTATTGCATACAGTTTTGGTCTCCAAATCTGAGGAAGGACATTATTGCCATAGAGGTAGTGCAGAGACGGTTCACCAGACTGATTCCTGGGATGTCAGGACTGTCTTATGAAGAAAGACTGGATAGACTTGGTTTATACTCTCTAGAATTTAGAAGGTTGAGAGGGGATCTTATAGAAACTTACAAAATTCTTAAGGGGTTGGGCAGGCTAGATGCAGGAAGATTGTTCCCGATGTTGGGGAAGTCCAGGACAAGGGGTCACAGCTTAAGGATAAAGGGGAAATCCTTTAAAACCGAGATGAGAAGAACTTTTTTCACACAGAGAGTGGTGAATCTCTGGAACTCTCTGCCACAGAGGGTAATTGAGGCCAGTTCATTGGCTATATTTAAGAGGGAGTTAGATGTGGCCCTTGTGGCTAAGGGGATCAGGGGGTATGGAGAGAAGGCAGGTACGGGATACTGAGTTGGATGATCAGCCATGATCATATTGAATGGCGGTGCAGGCTCGAAGGGCCAAATGGCCTACTCGTGCACCTAATTTCTATGTTTCTATGTTTCTATCCTTTTGCTATTAATATAGCGGTAGAAACCCTTCGGATTTACTTTTACCTTACTTGCCAAAGCAACCTCATATCTTTTTTTAGCTTTTCTAATTTCTTTCTTAAGATTCTTTTTACATTCTTTATACTCCTCAAGCACCTCATTTACTCCATGCTGCCTATAATTATTGTAGATCTCTCTCTTTATCCGAACCAAGTGTCCAATTTCCCTTGAAAACCAGGGCTCTTTACTGTTTTTACGATTTCCTTTCAACCGAACAGGGACATAAAGATTCTGTACTCTTAAAATGTCACCTTTAAATGTACTCCATTTCTCTTCCACATCTTTCCCATAAAACAAACTGTCCCAATTTACTCCTTTTAAATCCTTTCGCATCTCCTCAAAGTTAGCCTTTCTCCAATCAAAAATCTCAACCCTAGGTCCAGTTTTGTCTCTCTCCATAATTATTTTGAAACTAATGGTATTGTGATCACTGGACCCGAACTGTTCCCCAACGCATACCTCTGCCACCTGACCCATCTCATTTCCTAACAGGAGGTCCAGCACCGCACCTTCTGTAGTAGGTACTTCTATGTATTGTTGCAAAAAACTATCCTGCACACATTTTACAAACTCCAACCCATCCAGCCCATTTACAGAATGTGTTTCCCAGTCTATGTGTGGAAAATTGAAATCTCCCACAATCACTACCTTGTGCTTACTACTAATATCTGCAATCTCCTTACATATTTGCTCTTCCAATTCTCGCTCCCCATTTGGCGGTCTATAATACACCCCTATAAGTGTTGCTACCCCTTTCCCATTTCTCAGTTCCACCCAAATAGCCTCCCTAGACGAGCCCTCTAATCTATCCTGCCAAAGCACTGCTGTAATGTCTTCCCTGATAAGCAATGCAACACCTCCACGTCTTGCCCCTCCAATTCTATCACACCTGAAGCAACGAAATCCTGGAATATTTAGTTTCCAATCACAGCCCTCCTGCAACCATGTTTCACTGATCGTCACAACATCATACTTCCAGGTGTCAATCCTGGCTCTAAGTTCATCCACTTTTCTTACAATGCCCCTAGCATTAAAATATACACATTTAAGAAACCCCCCCTCTCTTATTCTCTGATTATTTTCTTTATCTTCTCTCTCCCCTACATTTTGGGTCAGAGTGCTACCATTCTCTGCCCCCTGCCTCACACAGTGACTGCTAGCTTTCCCAATTTGAGTCCCTCCCCCCAACCATACTAGTTTAAAGTCTCCCCAGTAGCCTTTGCACATCTCCCCGCCAGGATATTGGTCCCCCTTGAGTTCAAGTGCAACCTGTCCTTTCTGTACAGGTCGCACCTTCCACAAAAGAGGTCCCAATGATCCAGAAACTTGAATCCATACCCACTGCACCAGTCCCTCATCCACGCATGTATCCTCCACCTCCCTCCATTCCTACTCTCACTGTCGCGTGGCACAGGCAGTAATCCCGAGATTGTTACCTTTCCAGTCCTTCTCCTTAACTCTCTACCTAACTCCGTAAATTCTTCTTTCAGGACCTCTTCTCTTTTTTTACCTATGTCGTTGGTACCTATATGCACCACAACCTCAGGCTCCTCTCCCTCCCATTTCAGGATTTCTTGGACACGTTCAGACACATCCCTGACCCTGGCACCAGGGAGGCAAACTACCAGCGTGGATAGGGGAGAACCAGTGGATGTGGTGTATCTGGACCTCCAGAAGGCTTTCGACAAGGTCCCACATAAGAGATTAGCATACAAACTTAAAGCACACGGCATTGGGGGTTCAGTATTGATGTGGATAGAGAACTGGCTGACAAACAGGAAGCAAAGAGTAGGAGTAAACGGGTCCTTTTCACAATGGCAGGCAGTGACTAGTGGAGTACCGCAAGGCTCAGTGCTGGGACCCCAGCTATTTACAATATATATTAATAATCTGGATGAGGGAATTGAAGGCAATATCTCCAAGTTTGCGGATGACACTAAGCTGGGGGGCAGTGTTAGCTGTGAGGAGGATGCTAGGAGACTGCAAGGTGACTTGGATAGGCTGGGTGAGTGGGCAAATGTTTGGCAGATGCAGTATAATGTGGATAAATGTGAGGTTATCCATTTTGGTGGCAAAACAGGAAAGGAGACTATTATCTAAATGGTGGCCGATTAGGAAAAGGGGAGATGCAGCGAGACCTGGGTGTCATGGTACATCAGTCATTGAAACTAGGCATGCTGGTGCAGCAGGCAGTGAAGTAAGCAAATGGTATGTTAGCTTTCATAGCAAAAGGATTTGAGTATAGGAGCAGGGAGGTTCTACTGCAGTTGTACAGGGTCTTGGTGAGACCACACCTGCAGTATTGCGTACAGTTTTGGTCTCCAAATCTGAGGAAGGACATTATTGCCATAGAGGGAGTACAGAGAAGGTTCACCAGACTGATTCCTGGGATATCAGGACTGTCTTATGAAGAAAGACTGGATAGACTTGGTTTATACGCTCTAGAATTTAGGAGATTGGGAGGGGATCTTATAGAAACTTACAAAATTCTTAAGGGGTTGGACAGGCTAGATGCAGGAAGATTGTTCGCGATGTTGGGGAAGCCCAGGACAAGGGGTCACAGCTTAAGTATAAGGGGGAATTCCTTTAAAAGATGAGAAGAACTTTTTTCACACAGAGAGTGGTGAACCTCTGGAACTCTCTGCCACAGAGGGTTGTCGAGGCCTGTTCATTGACTATATTTAAGAGGGAGTTAGATGTGGCCCATGTGGCTAAGCGGATCAGAGGTTATGGACAGAAGGCAGGTACGGGATACTGTGTTGGATGATCAGCCATGATCATATTGAATGGCGGTGCAGGCTCGAAGGGCCGAGTGGCCTGCTCCTGCACCTAATATCTATGTTTCTATGTTACAAATTTTTGAGATTTTAAAAATCAAGTTTGCAATTTATTCCATCAGATAAAGCATAAAAAGAAGTTTAATTTGTCACCTAATTCACTTTCATATCTTCTGTATTAAAAAAAGTTATAGAAACATAGACATAGAAACATAGAAAATAGGTGCAGGAGTAGGCCATTCGGCCCTTCGAGCCTGCACCGTCATTCGATATGATCATGGCTGATCATCCAACTCAGTATCCCATCCCTGCCTTCTCTCCATACCCCCTGATCCCTTTAGCCACAAGGGCCACATCTAACTCCCTCTTAAATATAGCCTATCAACTGGCCTCAACTACCTTCTGTGGCAGAGGATTCTACAGATCCACCACTCTCTGTGTAAAAAATGATTTTCTCATCTCAGTACTAAAACACTTCCCTCTTATCCTTAAACTGTGACCCCCTAGTTCTGGACTTCCCCCAACATCAGGAATAATCTTCCTGCATCTAGCCTGTTCAACCCCTTAAGAATTTTGTAAGTTTCTATAAGAATACTAGACTAAGTGGGACCCGTTGGGTCCCAGCATCACACGGGAGGGCTGGTCACCAACGCAATATTCCACCTCTCCACCAATTCCAATACTGCTCGCCAGTGGGGGGGGGGGGCTGTCTGTTGCGCTAGTATGGGTGTTGAGGGCTGAAGGTACTGGTTTCCATAGGGCTAGTATAGACATTGTGGGCCGTATGGATGCTTGGGCAGGCATCCAACTGATGCAACGATTTTAAAAGCCAAGCCAAGGCAAACAATTGGGCTACAGCCACCCGACAACCAAAATTCATTTTGTGAACACAAATTTGTTAAAAAAAAGTGAGGCAAAAAGTAGAGGCAAACAATGTCCTGATCTTCAAACACTCTTCTCCTCAGACGGCCAAAGGTTGTGCAGATACACTGAAGCCGCTGGTGAATTTCACCATCAATGTATGCCTTCCTCTGGGAAGAGGAGTGCCAGCCACAGGACCCGAGGGTCACCATCGTTACGACCATTTTAAAGGAAGGAGACAAATCCACCCGCAGAAACTATGGAGGGCTCTTCTCCCGTTCTCTACCACAGGGAGGGGTCAGTTACGCATTAAACTGGCCCGGGGTGCCGTTGGTGAGAGGAGGACTTACCTGGAGCTGTGAGTATAAAAACAGCGCGGGGCTTGCTTCTACAGAGGCCCGGGGAGCCGTTGACGAGAGGAGGACTTACCTGGAGCTGTGAGTATTCCCAAATCTGCAACGTTCCATCTCACTTCCAGAGAAGGATTCTGATTCTGGTGGAAGCCTCTGATTGGTGGAAGAGGACCAGAGGAAGCAGCTGATTGGCTTGTATCCCGGGTAAGGCTTTATTGTATTCGGATAAGGGGGAGAATGAGGGCCAGGGCAGTTTACTGTTCTGGATGTCAGATGTGGGAGGTCATGGAGTCGGAGTGCCCTCCAGACGTCCACATCTGTGCAAGGTGCGTCGAGATGGGGCTCCTAAGGGACCGTGTCAGGAACCTGGAACAGCAACTCGATGACCTCTGTCTGCTCAGGGAGAGCGAGGAGGTCATAGAAAGGAGTTACAGGGAGATGGTCACTCCAAGACCACGGGAGACAGAAAACTGGGTCACAGTTAGGAAGGGCAACGGGCAGAAGCAGGGACTGGTGAGTACCCCGGTGGCTGTACACCATGAAAATAAGTACTCATGCTTGAGTAAGGGTGGGGGAGACAGCCTACCTGGGGGCAGCGACAGCGGCCGGGTCTCTGGCACAAAGACCGGTCCTGTTGCTCAGAAGGGTAAGGAAAAGAAGGGGAGGGCAATTGTAATAGGTGACTCTATAGTCAGGGGGTCGGATAGGCGATTCTGTGGACGCAGACAGGAGTCCCGGATGGTAGTTTGCCTCCCTGGTGCCAGGGTCAGGGATGTGTCTGAACGGGTCCAAGAAATCCTGAAATAGGAGGGAGAGGAACCTGAGGTTGTGGTACATATAGGTACCAACGACATAGGTAAAAAAAGAGAAGAGGTCCTGAAAGAGAATTTAGGGAGTTAGGTAGAGAGTTAAGGAGAAGGACTGGAAAGGTAACAATCTCGGGATTACTGCCTGTGCCACGCGACAGTGAGAGTAGGAATGAAGTGAGGTGGAGGATAAATGCGTGGATGAGGGACTGGTGCAGTGGGTATGGATTCAAGTTTCTGGATCATTGGGACCTCTTTTGGGGAAGGTGTGACCTGTACAGAAAGGACGGGTTGTACTTGAACTCAAGGGGGACCAATATCCTGGCGGGGAGATTTGCAAAGGCTACTGGGGAGACTTTAAACTAGTATGGTTGGGGGGAGGGACTCAAATTGGGAAAGCTAGCAGTCACTGTGTGAGGCAGGGGGCAGAGAATGGTAGCACTCTGACCCAAAATGTAGGAGATAGAGAAGAAAAAGACAATAAACAGAGAATAAGAGAGGGTGGGATTCTTAAATGTGTGTATTTTAATGCTAGGAGCATTGTAAGAAAGGTGGATGAGCTTAGAGTCTGGATTGACATCTGGAAGTATGATGTTGTGGCGATCAGTGAAACATGGTTGCAGGTGATTAGAAACTAAATATTCCAGGATTTCGTTGCTTCAGGTGTGATAGAATTGGGGGGCAAGAGGTGGAGGTGTTGCATTGCTTATCAGGGAAGATATTACAGCAGTGCTTTGGCAGGATAGATTAGAGGGCTCGTCTAGGGAGGCTATTTGGGTGGAACTGAGAAATGGGAAAGGGGTAGCAACACTTATAGGGGTGTATTATAGACCGCCAAATGGGGAACGAGAATTGGAAGAGCAAATATATAAGGAGATTGCAGATATTAGTAGTAAGCACAAGGTAGTGATTGTGGGAGATTTCAATTTTCCACACATAGACTGGGAAACACATTCTGTAAATGGGCTGGATGGGTTGGAGTTTGTAAAATGTGTGCAGGATAGTTTTTGCAGCAATACATAGAAGTACCTACTAGAGAAGGGGCGGTACTGGGCCTCCTGTTAGGAAATGAGATGGGTCTGAATTGAATCTGAATCTGATCTGAGTCAGGTGGCAGAGGTATGCGTTGGGGAACAGTTCGGGTCCAGTGATCACAATACCATTAGTTTCAATATAATTATGGAGAGGGACAAAACTGGACCTAGGGTTGAGATTTTTGATTGGAGAAAGGCTAACTTTGAGGAGATGCGAAAGGATTTAAAAGGAGTAAATTGGGACAGTTTGTTTTATGGGAAAGATGTGGAAGAGAAATGGAGTACATTTAAAGGTGAAATTTTAAGAGTACAGAATCTTTATGCCCCTGTTCGGTTGAAAGGAAATCGTAAAAATTGTAAAGAGCCATGGTTTTCAAGGGAAATTGGACACTTGGTTCGGAAAAAGAGGGGGATCTGCAGTAATTATAGGCAGCATGGAGTAAATGAGGTGCTTGAGGAGTATAAAGAATGTAAAAAGAATCTTAAGAAAGAAATCAGAAAAGCTAAAAGAAGATATGAGGTTGCTTTGGTAAGTAAGGTAAAAGTAAATCCGAAGGGTTTCTACTGCTATATTAATAGCAAAAGGATAACGAGGGATAAAATTGGTCCATTAGAGAGTCAGAGTGGACAACTATCTGCAGAGCCAAAAGAGATGGGGGAGATATTGAACAGTTTCTTTTCTTCGGTATTCACCAAGGAGAAGGATATTGAATTATGTGAGGTAAGGGAAACAAGTAGAGTAGCTATGGAAACTATGAGGATCAAAGAAGAGGAAGTACTGACACTTTTGAGAAATATAAAAGTGGATAAGTCTCCAGGTCCGTACAGGATATTCCCTAGGACATTGAGGGAAGTTAGTGTAGAAATAGCAGGGTCTTTGGCAGAAATATTTCAAATGTCATTAGAAACGGGAATAGTGCCGGAGGATTGGCGTACTGCGCATGTTGTTCCATTGTTTAAAAAGGGGTCTAAGAGTAAACCTAGCAATTATAGACCTGTTAGTTTGACGTCAGTGGTGGACAAATTAATGGAAAGAATACTTAGAGATAATATATATAAGCATCTGGATAAACAGGGTCTGATTAGGAACAATCAACATGGATTTGTGCCTGGAAGGTCATGTTTAACTAATCTTCTTGAATTTTTTGAAGATGTTACTCGGGAAATTGATGAGGGTAAAGCAGTGGATGTTGTGTATATGGACTTCAGTAAGGCCTTTGACAAGGTTCCTCATGGAAGGTTGGTTAAGAAGGTTCAATGGTTGGGTATTAATGGTGGAGTAGCAAGATGGATTCAACAGTGGCTGAATGGGAGATGCCAGAGAGTAATGGTGGATGGTTGTTTGTCAGGTTGGAGGCCAGTGATGAGTGGGGTGCCACAGGGATCTGTGTTGGGTCCACTGTTGTTTGTCATGTACATCAATGATCTGGATGATGGTGTGGTAAATTGGATTAGTAAGTATGCAGATGATACTAAGATAGGTGGGGTTGCGGGTAATGAAGTAGAATTTCAAAGTCTACAGAGAGATTTATGCCAGTTGGAAGAGTGGGCTGAAAGATGGCAGATGGAGTTTAATGCTGATAAGTGTGAGGTGCTACATCTTGGCAGGACAAATCAAAATAGGACGTACATGGTAAATGGTAGGGAATTGAAGAATGTTGGTGAACAGAGGGATCTGGGAATAACTGTGCACAGTTCCCTGAAAGTGGAATCTCATGTAGATAGGGTGGTAAAGAAAGCTTTTGGTGTGCTGGCCTTTATAAATCAGAGCATTGAATATAGAAGTTGGGATGTAATGTTAAAATTGTACAAGGCATTGGTGAGGCCAATTCTGGAGTATGTTGTACAATTTTGGTCGCCTAATTATAGGAAGGATGTCAACAAAATAGAGAGAGTACAGAAGAGATTTACTAGAATGTTGCCTGGGTTTCAGCAACTAAGTTACAGAGAAAGGTTGAACAAGTTAGGGCTTTATTCTTTGGAGCGCAGAAGGTTAAGGGGGGACTTGATAGAGGTTTTTAAAATGATGAGAGGGATAGACAGAGTTGACGTGGAAAAGCTTTTCCCACTGAGAGTAGGGAAGATTCAAACAAGGGGACATGACTTGAGAATTAAGGGACTGAAGTTTAGGGGTAACATGAGGGGGAATTTTTTACCCAGAGAGTGGTAGCTGTGTGGAATGAGCTTCCAGTGAAGGTGGTGGAGGCAGGTTCGTTTTTATCATTTAAAAATAAATTGGATAGTTATGTGGATGGGAAGGGAATGGAGGGTTATGGTCTGAGCGCAGGTATATGGGACTAGGGGAGATTCTGTGTTTGGCATGGACTAGAAGGGTCGAGATGGCCTGTTTCCGTGCTGTAATTGTTATATGGTTATATGGTTATATGGTTATAAAAAGCTGGGAAAAAACTGCAGAGCAGATTCACGAAGATGGTGCCAGGATTTGAGGGCCAGGATGAAAGGGAGAGGTTGGGCAGGGAAGGATTTGTTCATTGAATCTATTGAACATTGGAAAATCATCACCAATGCGTCCACTATTTCTAGAGCAACCTCCCTGAGGACCCTGGGATGCAGACCATCAGGCCCAGGGGATGTATCATCCTTCAGTCCCATTAACCTACCCAATACTATTTCTCGCCTAATGAAAATGTCTTTCAGTTCCTCTACCCCCTTAGATCCTCTGTCCTCCAGTACATCTGGGAGATCTTCCTTAGTGAAGACAGATCCGAAGTACCTATTCAACTCTTCTGTCATTTCTTTGTTGCCCATAATAATTTCACCCGTGTCTGCCTTCAAGGGACCCACATTTGACTTTGCTACTCTTTTTCCCTTAACATCTCTCAAGACGCTTTTACTGTCCTTCTTTATATTCCTGGCCAGCTTCCCTTCGTACTTTATCTTTTCAGCCTGTATTGCCCGTTTTGTTTCCCTCTGATGTCCTATGAAAGTTTCCCAATCCTCTGGCTTCCGGCTACTCTTTGCTGTGTTATACATCTTTTCTTTTAGTTTTATTCTATCCCTAACTTCTCTTGTCAGCCACGGTTGGCTCCTACTGCCCTTAGAATCTTTCTTCCTTTTTGAAATGAAACGATCCTGCATCTTCCGGATTATGCCCAGAAATTCCTGCCATTGCTGTTCCTCCGTCATTCCTGCTAGGATCCCTTTGCAGTCTACATTGGCCAGCTCCCCTCTCATGCCTTCATAGTCCCCTTCTTATACTTCTCCTTCTTCTCTTTATTTGTATACTGTCCTTGACTTCCCTTGTCAGTCCATTGCTCCCCTTCGAATCTCTCCTCCCCTTTGGAACAGAGCTTTTAAGGCATATATATATTGGTGGACAAATTATTTCATACTCCACGGGATTTAAAAAAACAACTACAAATGAAACACGTACATTGGCTGTTGAGATTAAAGAAATTGATTAAAAATATTCTATAGCTCCCAGTCTAGAGCTCTATAAGAATAGAGTTGAACTTCAACTGAGACATGAGTTGGCATTAGTATCACCGATTGAGAATCAGCTACTTAAAACCAAAAGTCAATTTTATATACATGGCGATAAATCTGGCAAAATACTGGCCAATCAGTCGAAAGCTGTGTCAGCCAAACGTCAGATTGTTAAAGTGAGTAAACGGGATGGTACATTGACTGTAGACCGTGATGAAATTAATAAATCCTTTCAGGAATTTTATACTTCCCAATACCAATCAGAATTTCCTACTGATTCCAATATAATGCATGAGTTTTTTTAACATAGAAACATAGAAATTAGGTGCAGGAGTAGGCCATTCAGCCCTTCGACCCTGCACCGCCATTCAATATGATCATGGCTAATCATCCAACTCAGTATCCTGTACCTGCCTTCTCTCCATACCCCCTGATCCCGTTAGCCACAAGGGCCACATCTAACTCCCTCTTAAATATAGCCAATGAACTGGTCTCAACTACCTTCTGTGGCAGAGAATTCCAGAGATTTACCGCTCTCTGTGTGAAAAATCTTTTTCTCATCACGGTCCTAAACGATTTCCCCCTAATCCTTAAACTGTGACCCCTTGTTCTGGAATTCACCAACATCGGGAACAATCTTCCTGCATTTAGCCTGGCCAACCCCTTAAGAATTTTGTAAGTTTCTATAAGATCCCCCCTCAATCTTCTAAATTCTAGCGAGTACAAGTCGAGTCTATCCAGTCTTTATTCATGTGAAAGTCCTGACATCCCAGGAATCAGTCTGGTGAACCTTCTATTGCAAGAATGTCTTTTGGAGTCAATTTTATTGGCTTTTCTCAGATTAGGAGACCAAAACTGTACGCAATACACCAGGTGTGGTATCACCAACTGCAGTAGAACCTCCCTGCTCCTATACTCAAATCCTTTTGCTATGAATAATACTACTAATAATAAGTTTTATTTGTGGGCGCCTTTCAAAAGTCTCAAGGACACCTTACAGAATTTAACAAGAGTAAAAAACATATAATCGGAGTAAAATAAATAATAAAGACTTCACCAATACATAAATTAAAGACAGCATTCGATCCAAAGACAAAAAAATCAAAAACACAATGTGAAGAGAGAGCAGCGGCAGCTAAACCGTGCCACCGTACACTCTCCCTTCCGACAGCCATCTTGGACACAAACTAAAAGAATCACTTACACACAAAAATCATCCCCCCACAATGCTAACATACCATTGGCTTTCTTCACTGCCTGCTGCACCTGCATGCCTACTTTCAATGACTGGTGTACCATGACAACTAGGTCTCGTTGTATCTGCCCTTTTCCTAATCGGCCACCATTCAGATAAAGAAACTGAACTTGCCAAATTTACCACATAATGAGTCTCTGTTGTTAGATGAACCCATCACGGAGGAAGAAATACAGAAAGCAATCCTTTCGATGAATTCTGGTAAAGCTGGGGATGGGTTTACAGTGGAATTTCTAAAGTATTTTTCGAGTTTACCGCAAAGAGTAGGAGTAAACGGGTCCTTTTCACAATGGCAGGCAGTGACTAGTGGGGTACCGCAAGGCTCAGTACTGGGACCCCAGCTATTTACAATATATATTAATGATCTGGATGAGGTAATTGAAGGCAATATCTCCAAGTTTGCGGATGACACTAAGCTGGGGGGCAGTGTTAGGTGTGAGGAGGATGCTAGGAGACTGCAAGGTGACTTGGATAGGCTGGGTGAGTGGGCAAATGTTTGGCAGATGCAGTATAATGTGGATAAATGTGAGGTTATCCATTTTGGTGGCAAAAACGGGAAAGCAGATTATTACCTAAATGGTGGCCGATTGGGAAAGGGGGAGATGCAGCGAGACCTGGGTGTCATGGTACACCAGTCATTGAAGGTAGGCATGCAGGTGCAGCAGGCAGTAAAGAAAGCGAATGGTATGTTGGCTTTCATAGCAAGAGGATTTGAGTATATGAGCAGGGAGGTTCTACTGCAGTTGTACAGGGTCTTGGTGAGACCACACCTGGAGTATTGCATGCAGTTTTGGTCTCCAAATCTGAGGAAGGCCATTATTGCCATAGAGGGAGTGCAGAGAAGGTTCACCAGACTGATTCCTGGGATGTCAGGACTGTCTTATGAAGAAAGACTGGATAGACTTGGTTTATACTCTCTAGAATTTAGGAGATTGAGAGGGGGTCTTATAGAAACTTACAAAATTCTTAAGGGGTTGGACAGGATAGATGCAGGAAGATTGTTCCCGATGTTGGGGAAGTCCAGGACAAGGGGTCACAGCTTAAGGATAAGGGGGAAATCCTTTAAAACCGAGATGAGGAGAACTTTTTTCACACAGAGTGTGGTGAATCTCTGGAACTCTCTGCCACAGAGGGTAGTTGAGGCCACACAGTTCATTGGCTATATTTAAGAGGGAGTTAGATGTGGCCCTTGTGGCTAAGGGGATCAGGGGGTATGGAGAGAAGGCAGGTACGGGATACTGAGTTGGATGATCAGCCATGATCATATTGAATGGCGGTGCAGGCTAGAAGGGCCGAATGGCCTACTCCTGCACCTAATTTCCATGTTTCTATGTTTACTGTCCCACTGGCTATGCAAGTTTTTTTAAAGAAGCCTCTGTAATGAATATATTACCACAATCCTTTTATGAAGCATCTATTTCAATAATTCTTAAAAAAAGATAAAGACCCTACTGAAGTGACATCATATAGACCTATATCACTGTTAAATGTAGATTCCAAAATTCTTTCAAAAATATTAGCTGTGTGATTGACTTTCATATGAAGAAAGACCTGATAGACTCGGCTTGTACACGCTAGAATTTAGAAGATTGAGGGGGGCTCTTATAGAAACTTACAAAATTCTTAAGGGGTTGGACAGGCTAGATGCAGGAAGATTGTTCCCAATGTTGGGGAAGTCCAGAACAAGAGGTCACAGTTTAAGGATAAGAGGGATGTCTTTTAGGACCGAGATGAGAAAATCATTTTTTACACAGAGAGTGGTGAATCTGTGGATTTCTCTGCCACAGAAGGTAGTGGAGGCCAGTTCATTGGTTATATTTAAGAGGGAGTTAGATGTGGCCCTTGTGGCTAAGGGGATCAGGGGGTCAGGGGGTATGGAGAGAAGGCAGGGATGGGATACTGAGTGGGATGATCAGCCATGATCATATTGAATGGCGGTGCGGGCTCGAAGGGGCGAATGGCCTACTCCTGCACCTATTTTCTATGTTTCTATGAAAGGGAAACGAGAGATATAGATGGTGATAGAGGGAGATATAAAACAAATGAATGAGAGATATGCAAAAAAATAACAATGATAAAGGGAACAGGCTGTGGTTAGAAAAAGGCTGGATGCTGGAAAAATGTTCCCGATGTTGGCGGAGTCCAGTGACAGGTGTAACAGTGTGAGACGAAGTGGTAGTCCATTTAGAACTGAGATGAGGAAAAACGTTTTCACCCAGAGAGTTGTGAATCTATGGAATTCTCTGCCACAGAAGGCAGTGAGGGCCAATTAACTGGATATAATCAAGAGGGAGTTAAATATAGCTCTTACGGCTTGGAAAGAACTGCAGATGCTGGTTTAAATTGAAGGTAAACACAACATGCTGGAGTAACTCAGTGGTACAGGCAACATCTGTGGAGAGAAGGAATACAGAGGTGCTGCCTGTCCCACTGAGTTACTCCAGCATGTTGTGTCTACCTAGCTCTTCGTACTAATGGAATCAAGGGATATGGGAAGAAAGCAGGAACGGGGTACTGATTTTAGATGATCAGCCATGATCATATTGAAGGGCTCGAAGGGCCTAATCGCATACTCCTGCACCTATTTTCTATGTTCTTGGTTCTTGGTTTCTTGGTCCTCCAAAATATTCCAAATGGAATTTAAACTGGAGGTGGTGAAGGGAGGTCTTAAGCCAAAAGGGTTATTGGGAAGAAATGTCCATGTTAGCTGCGGGCTGGATGCGAATGAGTTACAGACAATGAGACTCAACAAGACGGCTTTAAAGCTGGTAGATGTACTTGTGTGGGGAAGGGACAGAGAGAGGGGATGCAGGGGTTACGGTGCTAGGGGAATCAATATTCATACCGCTGGGTTGTAAACTGGATTTCTTTACTGTAATTTTAAAAATGAATGACATTATACCACCATCTCGTGTATTAATTTGACATTGTTGTAAGGGATTGATAATGAAAATTCCTGGTACTATATTTGAAATTGCATAATTGTGTAAAAAATGTGTAGCATATTTAATTAATTTTGGTGTAATGCTTTTATTCACATTTGTTGTGCCATGTCTGGCCCTGGATTTGTAATTTGTTTCATTTGGTTTAGAGATATAGGACGGAAACAGGCCATTCGGCCCACTGAGCCCGTACCAACCAGCGTTCCCCGCACATCAACACTATCCTACACACACTATGGACAATTTACATTTACACCAAGCCATTTAACCCACAGAACTGTACGTCTCTGGAGTGTTGGAGGAAACCGAAGATGTCGGAGAAAACCCATGTAGGAATGTACAAACCTCGCACAGACAAGCACCCGTAGTCAGGATTGAACCCGGGTCTCTGGCGCCGTAAGGCAGGTGATCTATCGCCAGTTTAGTTAGTTTAGTTTATTGTCACGTGTACCGAGGTACAGTGAAAATCCTTTGTTGCGTCCTAACCAGTCAGCAGAAAGACAACACATGATTACAATTGATCCATTTACAGTGTTTAGATACATGATAAGGGAATAACGTTTAGTGCAAGGTATAGCCAGCAAAGTTCGATCAAGGGTCATCAAAGAGGTAGATCGTAGTTCGGGACTGCTCTCTGGTTGTGGTAGGATGATTCAGTTGCCTGATAACAGCTGGGAAGAAACTGTCCCTGAATCAGGTGGTGTACGTGTTCACCCTTTTTGCACTACGCCACAATGTCACCCTAAAGATGCTTTAATAGATATTTTATTTTTGCTCCAGTAAAATTATTATTTTAATTTTATTTAATTTTTTTATTTTTTAGAAGTAAAGTACATTACATTAATACAAGCCAAATATAACTTATTACATTTCTTGTACCAGTTCATTTTTTAAGCTTTCAAATGAGAAAAAAGTAACGAAAGTGAGAAAGAGTCGTGATTGTGTGAAAAAGTGTTCAAGAAAAAAGACCCATTACGCCAAGAGTTAGAGAAAAAAGTTAAGAAATAGGCCGTAGAAAAGAAAAGAGAAAATGAAACAAAAGCTCTATTAAGAAGACAGAGCAGAAAGGAATATACCAACTTCGTATTTTTCATCCCCCCCTTACCAGGTCCTGAAACCATTTCTTTTCAGAGTACTGTTGCACCTTATACTTGTATTGAGTTGATAAATGCAGACCACGTCTTTTGGAAGTGGTCTGATTTGCCTGCAAGAAGGAGTCTCATATTTTCCAGGTGTAATGTTTCGAACATATTTAAAACCACATATTTATTGTTGGTATAGGGGCGTTTTTCCAGAATTTAAGTATAAGTTTTTTTCCCGTTATTAACCTGTAATTAAATAGATTCTTTTGAAACACAGTTAGTTCAGGGCTGCCTTGCATTGTTCCAAAAATAATCAATTCTGCTTTTGGTATCAATTTTATTTTAACTAATTTTGTGAAGATTTCAAAAATTTCAGTCCAAATGTTTTGAATTTTTACACAAAAAACAAATGAGTGTGTACAGTTTTGGTCTCCCAATCTGAGGAAAGACATTCTTGCCATAGAGGGAGTACGGAGAAGGTTCACCAGACTGATTCCTGGGATGGCAGGACTTTCATATGAAGAAAGACTGGATAGGCTCGGCTTATACACGCTAGAATTTAGAAGATTGAGGGGGGATCTTATAGAAACTTACACAATTCTTAAGGGGTTGGACAGGCTAGATGCAGGAAGATTATTCCCGATGTTGGGGAAGTCAAGAACTAGGGGTCACGGTTTAAGGATAAGAGGGAAGTCTTTTAGGACCAAGATGAGAAAATCATGTTTTACACAAGGTGGTGAATCTGTGGATTTCTCTGCCACAGAAGGTAGTTGAGGCCAGTTCATTGGCTATATTTAAGAGGGAGTTAGATGTGGCCCTTGTGGCTAAAGGGATCAGGGGGTATGGAGAGAAGGCAGGGATGGGACACTGAGATGGATGATCAGCCATGATCATATTGAATGGCAGTGCAGGCTTGAAGGGCCGAATGGCCTACTCCTGCACCTATTTTTCTATGTTTTCTATGTTTTTCTGTTTTCTATAGTAGCTCCAGCAAAATTATGGGGTGAAATTATTCTCGGAATAGTTTGCATGATACGGTGTTGTGCAATGTGTTGGAGAATTGAGTAACGGACGAGGTGACGCCAGGTGGCAGCCTGTTTGATCTTCCTCATTCGGGAGGAAGTGGATGTACTTGTGGATACAAAGTGCTGGAGTAACTCAGTGCTTTTGGTATCATTCTTGGGGGAAACCAGCTGAGATACTCACTTTGCACTTTGCGAAATTGTTCGCAATTTGTTTAATTTGACGACACAGAGTGGAAACGAGCCCCTCGGTCCACCAAGTCTACGCCGACCAACAATCTCCGCACACTAACACCATCCTACACGCACTTCGCGTAACTTAATTCAATCTCCCTCATATATACCAATTTCTAAAACATCTCTATCCATCTATCCACTATAAATATTATGTCGGATCTTATTTGTAAAAACGTTTCTATATCAAAAGTAAGATCTTGACCACTTCCGATGTAATTCCGCCCTTCTATCTTCACCTATCCCCAAACTTGCCTTTACGCCGCTGTTGAATTCCGCACCAACATCGCTTGTGTCGCGTTGTTACTCGGGGGGAGTTTATGACCGGGGGAGCCCGGAGCTCAGGACCCGTCGCCCACCCGCGGCTGCTGCTGAACCCGCGGGAAGGGAGATTGTTTCACTCTTTATATTTCCACTAAAGTAATTTCTGTTCCGTTGCCGGACGCGGTTAACGCGTTAAAATGAACGGATCGACAGACAGACAGACAGACAGCTCTGATTTCAGTTGCTGTTCATTTCACACTTCCCACATTTACATTATTTTACACACACCCGGATCGGAACCGGAGCAGATTCCCAGCCAGTTTAAATCCCAAGGCCCGAAGAAAGGATAAAGTTTCTCCGTGAATTTATTCCCAGTGAAGGTGTGGAGATGGGACTTGGTGTCCGCGTCGTAAAATGAAACTGTCCCGGACTCGTAACTGAGATAAACTCCCACCCTCCCGGGGATGGGATGGGCGGGGAGAGGGGATGGAGGGGATGTGAATGCATCAAACCTGTCACCCCACCGCCAGATGCTCCAGACTCCAGTCTCCGGGGTCAGTGTGACATCTCCCTTCCTCTCCACAGACTCTGCGGCGACTCCCAGACTCCAGCACTGACTCCCCGCCACCTCCACCTCCCAGTAATGTCTCCCCGATGTGAATCCCTCCGACCCCAGCACATACGGCCAGACTGTAAACCTCTTCCCGGTGTCAGGGAGACTCCTCACGGTCCCGGTATATCTCACCCTCTTCCGATCCTCAGACACCTCGAGCAGCGCATGCGCTGTTTCCACATCCAGGGTGACGGAGACTGGGGGGAGAAGCAGAGAATCAGAGAGTCCCCGGGGGTCGGGGGGAGACTCGGGCACAGGCGGGCGGACAACTGACACCTTGCCCGGGGTTTCACTCACAACCACATCGGGTGGACAACACACATCTTTCCCAGAGTTTTTAATCCAGTGTTGGAGAGGGGAATTTCGTGGGGCGGGGGAGGGTGGACGGGGAGGACGAGTGCGCAGAGTGAGGAGGATTGCGAGATTGCAGTGGGGATGGAGAAATT
Source organism: Leucoraja ocellata (assembly GCA_036785375.1). NCBI lineage: Eukaryota > Metazoa > Chordata > Chondrichthyes > Rajiformes > Rajidae > Leucoraja > Leucoraja ocellata. The sequence goes on along the minus strand of JAWMAR010001402.1, from coordinate 53,259 downwards.
AAGCGGGCTATTCATATATGGAGGCAGATATTGAGGATATTGAGGTGAGTGGTAGTTTGAGGTTGTTAAAGAGGAGGTAGAGGTGTGGGGTGGAGTGGCCATGATCATAGTGAATGGTAGGGGGAGACATGAGGGGCCAGATGACCTGCCTCTGTTTCTTTGAGTGGAGGGTGAGAGAGAGGGAGGGGTGGCTTGGACCATGGAAGGAAGCAGAGGTTGAATGATCGGGTGTTGGACAGAATGGGTGGAGACTTGTGGATGTAGGGTCGCTGAAAGAGAAGGGATTCACGGGTGGATTTGATGTATGTGTACAACTAAGAACACACTGATCTCATTGTGAACCAACATACGATCTTCACTGAGGGACTTGACAATGTTGCGCATGTAAGGCTGGTCCAGAAAGTGAAGGCAGGTGGGATCCAAGGTGAGCTGGTGAAATGGATCCACAATTGGCTTGGTGGTTGGAGGTAGAAGGTAGCGGTAGAAGGATTAGTTTTCTGCTTGGAGGTCTGTGACTGGTGGAGTGCAGCAGAGATCGGTGCTGCAGCAGGGATATCAAATCAAGAGTGCAGGTTTATCTTGAGAGCAAGGAATTTTAAAGTGGATCTGAGTTGTAAGTTTTCTTTGCACTGAGAATGGTTGATATCTGGAACGTGCTACAGAGGAGGCGGTGATGAGATCTAATCATTATATTTGAGGCACTTATCTAGGTGAGGTGCAGAAAAATACCAATGTAATGTGGGCAAATAGATTAGTAAAGCTGGGAAATAGGTGGATATGGGCATGATGGGCTGAAGGGCCGGATTCTGTAATGTACAACCATGGCTCTCAGCTCCAAGAGCACTGAATGACTGAGTCTCCACAGCCACCTGTGCAGGGAATTCCAAAGGTTCCCCAGTCTCTGCGTGCAGTAATGTCTCCTTATCTCTGTCCTACATGGTGCAGCCCACATTCTGAGAGAGTTCCCGTTCTCCAGACCCCTCAGACAGGGGAAACATCCTCCCTGCATCCAGCCCACTGAGCCCTGTAAGAACTTTGTGTTTCACTGAGATCTCCTCCTATACACCCGAACTCTCGAGTACACAGGCCTAGTCTACTCAATCTCACCCTGCACAACAAACTCATTGTCCCAGGAACAAGTATTCTTAATCTTTGCTGCATTTCCTCTGTGTCAAGTCTGTCTATTTATCGGTACACAGGAGCTTAGGAACACAAGAAAACAGGAGCAGGATTAGGATCCGCTCCTCAGGCTTGCCCCTCCATCCAATGTGATCATGGCTGATCTAAGCTGCCACCAATTCCTTTTCTGTGTGCGTTCCCCATAATCTTAAATATTCGATCAATCAAATATTTCTTTGTAGCCAAGTTGCACATATCCAATAACTCAGTGTTTCACAACCACCTTGGACACAACATTCCAGATATTCACTGCCCTCTGTGAGATGCAACTTCTACACACCTCATGAGAGGCCGCTCTGGAAGGTTGGATCTCATGGAATCCGGGGTGAACTAGCCGATGGAATACAACATTTACCTGAAGGTCGCACACAGAGGATGTTGATAGAGGGTTTTTTTTCAGACTGGAGACAGAGTCCACTGTTGTTCCTTATTTATATACATGATTGGGTGTGTATGTAGGTTGCACGGTTAGTCAGTTTGCAGGTGGAACTAAAATTGGTGACATTGTGGAGAGTGAAGAAGGTTATCTGAGAGTAAATGGGATCCCTGTGAACTGGGCCAATGGGCTCAGGAACGGCAGGTGGGATTTATTCATGTGAAGGTGAGGTGATGCACTTTGCTGAGACAAACCAGGGCAGGACATACACAGTAAACGGGGAACTTTATAGAACTGAGAGATCTCGGGCTGCAGGTACACAGTGCCATGGAAGATGCAACAGCGACAGGCAGGGTGGTGAAGAATGTGTTTGTCACTCATGCTTGCATAGGTCAGGATATTAAATACAGCATTTGACACAATAAGGTTGTTAGCAAATTAGAGAGGGTGCAAAAGTATTTACGATAATTTCATCAGGTCTGAAGGGCTGGGTTATAAGGAGACGTTGGACAGGCAGGGACATTTTTCTTTGGAGCCCATCAGAATGCTTTTAAAAATGTTTATAAGATGTATATAATGTGCACAAATCAGGTGAATAGGAGCAGTATTTTATCCAAGGCAAGAGAGTCTAAACCTCTGACTTTATGATGCTTCCCAGCTGATTAGTTTAGAGGTAAATCAAATCTCCAATTTCCCTTCAGTCCACAATAGAATTAATCTTTGCATCTATGTATTGCTTAAAGATGTATAGGAATGAACTGCAGATGCTGGTTTAAACTCAAGATAGACTCAAAGTGCTGGAGGAACTCTGCGGGACAGTCAGCATCTCTGGAGAGAAGGAATGGGTAACGTTTTGATTGGAGACCCTTCTTTAGGCTGGTTATGGATAAGGGAAACAAGAGATATAGGCGATGATGTAAAGAGATAAAGAACAATGAATGGAAGATATGTAAAATATAACGATGATATAGGAGACAGGCCATTGTTAGTTGTTTGTTTGGTGAAAATTAGAAACTAGTGCGACTTGGGTGGGGGAGGGATAGAGAGAGAGAGAGAGAGAGAGAGAGAGGGAATGCCAGACTACCTGAAGTTAGAGAAATCAACATTACATACCACTGGGCTGTAAGCTGCCCAAGCCAAATATGAGATGCTGTTCCTCCAATTTGCGTTTAACCTCACTCTGACAATGGAGGAGAGCTAGGACAGAAAGGTCTGTGTGGGAATGGGAAGGAGAATTAAAGTGTTCAGCAACCGAGAGATCAGGGAGGTTCAGGCAGACTGAGCAAAGGTGTTCAGCGAAACGATCGCCCAGTCTGCGTTTGGTCTCATCAATGTATAAGAGTCCACATCTTGAACAATGGATACAGTAGATGAGGTTGGAGGAGGTGCAAATGAATCTCTGCCTAACCTGAAAGGACTGTTGGGGTTCCTGGACAGGGTCGAGGGAGGAGTTATAGGGACCAGTGTTGCATCTTCGGCGGTTGCAGGGGAACGTACCTGGGGAGAGGGTGGTTTAGGTGGGAATGGATGAGTTAACCAAGGAGTTGTGGAGGGAACGGTCTCTGTGGAAGGTAGAAAGGGTTGGCGATGGGAAGATGTGGCTAGTGGTGGGATCCCATTGGAGGTGGCGGAAATTTTGGAGGATTAGTTGTTGTATGTGGCGGCTGATCGGGTGAAAGGTAACGACAAGGGGGACTCTGTCTATGTTGTGACTAGGGGGAGGTGGAGCAAGGGAAGAGCTGCGGGATACCGAGGAGACACAATTGTGGGCCTCCTCTATGATGGGAGAGGGGAACCCCCATTTGTAATAGACGCCTATCGATAGTCTATTTCCTGTGATGGAGACTGTGAGATCAAGAAAGCGGAGGGAGCTGTCGCTGATGGTCCAAGTAAATTTGAATGCAGGATGGAAATTGGTGGCGAAGATGATGAAGTCCATGAGTTCTGCATGGGTGCAGGAGGTAGCACCGATGCAGTCACCAGTGTAATAGAGATAGAGTTTGGGGATAGGGCCTTGGAGGATTCGAAGGAGAAGTTATTAAGAGTGAGAACCAGCTCCGCTGGGCAGAGTAGTGTTAGTAGAGGGAAATTGGATGGTTCTGCAGTCGAGGAAGAAACGGAGAGGGCTTTAAGTCCTTCGTGGTGGGAGATGGAGGTGTAGAGTGACTGAACGACCATTGTAAAGATGAGGGGGTGGGGGCTCTGAATGTGGAAGTCATTAAAGGGACGAATGGCATGGGAGGTATCTCGGACATAGGTTGGTACAGATCGGACCGGGGGGGGGGGGGGATTAGGATGGAGTCGAGGTACGTGGAAATCATTTCAGTGGGACAGGAGGAGGCAGAAACAATGGGTCTGCCAGGGCAGTTGTGTATATGGATGTTGGGGAGAAGGTAAAACCGGGCTGTGTGGGGCTGGGGAATGATAAGGTGTCAGGTGTACGGTTTAAAGATGTCAGAAACAAGAATAATGGAAAAGGTACAAGCTTTACCTCTCTTGAAGTCATCAGGTGTTTCTTTGAGTGTCGTGTTGAACGAAACAGGGCAACGAAACTTTTCAATCGGTAAGACTTTATCCACCACTGACAGTGGTTTGGCTTTATTACGAACCCTGCAAATATTGAACAGTTGGTTATAAACTAAGAAGTAGAAATGTTTTGAGATGTTCCACAAAACACGTACAATGTTTCCATCAAGACAATGTCCTACCTTAGTTTGCGACCAGCTTTCTCCTGAAAGAAATAAAACACAAATCTCAATTGATTGAGATGGACCGTCCTCATCCCGACAGCGGGAATTTCACCAAATTTCTACAACGCTCTGATAATTCCCATTTCCCAACTCTTATCACCACTGCCATGCAGAGAGAAAGCGGATATTGTCGCAGAGATGTAGAACGATGGGGAAAAGCACAAGGAATGTTCATGAGAATGACGTCATAACTGAGAGGATGGAACTTAATGAAAAGACTGGGCAGGTCGTGGGATTTCATCTGGAGAAGATGTTAGGAATGATGAGAGAATTTAATATTATCGGTGGATTTCAATAGGTGGGGATGAAATAATATCTCAAATCGAAAAGGAGACCAATAATCAAAGCTGAAATGTAACTGGTCTTCAATTATTATCGAAAGGAATATAGTCATGACAACATGAACCTCACTTGCACTGGAGGGACTGAAACCAACAGCAGAGATAAATTTAAATGCAAGCGGGATGAACACATTAGGGCTCCTGGAATTTGGGGTATTGTTACCGGGTGTGGAGAGTAGATGGGAGGGATGATGAGTGGACCAGAAATCTTGACTGGATAGGATGGGCCAAATGGTCTGTCTATGATGTAGAATGGGATGTCATTCTATGGTGAAACAAGACGGACAAATCAAACAGAGCAAATTCCCTCAAGGTGACCACCCACTGCTGATGGGAACCGGATATAGATGATCAATCTGATGTGTGCGCCACGTTCTAGATTTCAATGTTAATCCACACAATGTGGTCATGGCTGATCTAGCCCAGGACTGAACTCCTCCTCTTAGCCCCATTTCCATCGATTACAATTCCCCGTTTTTTTTAAAATGTATCTTCCTCTGGTTTAAAATATGTCTAACATGTAAAATCTCTCAGAGTCTCTTGGTTGGAGACTCCCAGATATCCACTGCCCTCTGTACATTCGTGGTCCTTGGGATCAGATATAGGATCACCTGTCATTGTTCTCAACTGCACATAATACAAACACCTCTCTACATTCCAGCCATATAGTCCCGAGATCCCATAGATTCAGCGGGAGGCCAATTAGTTTCTGAACAACAACAGCTGGAACAGAGAGAACATTTACTCAGTTCCGAATTACTGGTAAATGCAGCATTTATTTCTGAAATGTCACCTACCATTTTGTGACTGTGCACTTTCACTTCATCAAACTGTAGTGCAGGGTAGGACTTGAGGTCATCAGATATTTTTTTGAATGCCGTGTTGAACGATGCAGGGCAATGAAACTTTTCAATCGGCAAGGCTTCATCTACCACCGACAGTGGTTTGGCTTCATCACGAACCCTGGAAATATTGAACAGCTGGTTATAAACTGAGCATTAGAAATGTTTTCAGTTGTTCCTCAAAAACTTACAATGTTTCCATCAAGAAAATGTCCTACCTTTGCTTGCGACCAGCTTCCCCCTGAAAGAAATAAAACACAAATCTCAATTGACTGAGATGGATCGTCCTCATCCCGACAGCGGGAATTTCACCAAATTTCTACAACCCTCTGATAATTCCCATTTCCCAACTCTTATCGCCACTGCCATGCAGAGAGAAAGCGGATATTGCCGCAGAGATGTAGAATGATGGGGGAAAGCACAAGGAATGTTCATGAGCATGACGTCATAACTGAGAGGATGGAACTTAATGAAAAGACAGGGCAGGTCGTGGGATTTCATCTGGAGAAGATGTCAGGAATGATGAGAGGGAATTTAAATTTATCGGTAGATTTAAATGGGTGGGGATGAAATAATGTCTCATATTGAAAGGGAGACTAATAATCAAAGCTAAAATGTAACGGCATTGGGGGTTCAGTATTGATGTGGATAGAGAACTGGCTGGCAAACAGGAAGCAAAGAGTAGGAGTAAACGGGTCCTTTTCACAATGGCAGGCAGTGACTAGTGCGGTACCGCAAGGCTCAGTGCTGGGACCCCAGCTATTTACAATATATATTAATGATCTAGATGAGGGAATTGAAGGCAATATCTCCAAGTTTGCGGATGACACTAAGCTGGGGGGCAGTGTTAGCTGTGAGGAGGATGCTAGGAGACTGCAAGGTGACTTGGATAGGCTGGGTGAGTGGGCAAATGTTTGGCAGATGCAGTATAATGTGGATAAATGTGAGGTTATCCATTTTGGTGGCAAAAACAGGAAAGCAGACTATTATCTAAATGGTGGCCGACTAGGAAAAGGGGAGATGCAGCGAGGCCTGGGTGTCATGGTACACCAGTCATTGAATGTAGGCATGCAGCAGGTGCAGCAGGCAGTGAAGAAAGCGAATGGTATGTTAGCTTTCATAGCAAAAGGATTTGAGTATAGGAGCAGGGAGGTTCTACTGCAGTTGTACACGGTCTTGGTGAGACCACACCTGGAGTATTGCGTACAGTTTTGGTCTCCAAATCTGAGGAAGGACATTATTGCCATAGAGGGAGTGCAGAGAAGGTTCACCAGTCTGATTCCTGGGATGTCAGGACTGTCTTAAGAAGAAAGTGTGGATAGACTTGGTTTATACTCTCTAGAATTTAGGAGATTGAGAGGGGATCTTATAGAAACTTACAACATTCTTAAGGGGTTGGACAGGCTAGATGCAGGAAGATTGCTCCCGATGTTGGGGAAGTCCAGGACAAGGGGTCACAGCTTAAGGATAAGGGGGAAATCCTTTAAAACCGAGATGAGAAGAACTTTTTTCACACAGAGTGGTGAATCTCTGGAACTCTCTGCCGCAGAGGGTAGTCGAGGTCAGTTCATTGGCTATATTTAAGAGGGAGTTAGATGTGGCCCTTGTGGCTAAGGGGATCAGAGGGTATGGAGAGATGGCAGGTACGGGATACTGAGTTGGATGATCAGCCATGATCATATTGAATGGCGGTGCAGGCTCGAAGGGCCGAATGGCCTACTCCTGCACCTAATTTCTATGTTTCTATGTAACGTGGTCTTCAATAAACACCAAAAGGAATGTAGTCATGACAACATGGACCTCACTGCACTGTAGGGACTGAAACCAACAGCAGAGATAAATTTAAGTGCAAGCGGGATAAACACATTAGGGCTCCTGAAATTTGGGGTATTGTTACCGGGTGTGGAGAATAGATGGGAGGGATGATGAGTGGAGCAGAAATCTTGACTGGATAGAATGGGCCAAATGGCCTGTCTATGATGTAGAATGGGATGTCATTCTATGGTGAAACAAGGTGGACAAAACAAACTGAGCAAATTCCCTCAAGGTGACCACCCACTGCTGATGGGAACCGGATATAGATGATCAATCTGATGTGTTGGTCACGTTCTAGATTTCAATGTTAATCCCCACAATGTGGTCATGGCTGATCTAGCCCAGGACTGAACTCCTCCTCTTTGCCTCATTTCCATCGATTACAATTCCCCGATTTTTTTAAATGTATTCTCCTCTGGTTTAAAATATGTCTAACGTGTAAAACCTCTCAGAGTCTCTTGGTTGGAGACTCCCAGATATTCACTGCCCTCTGTCCTTTCGTGGTCCTTGGCATCAGATATAGGATCATGTGTCATTGTTCTAAACTCCACATAATATAAGCACGTCTCTACATTCCGGCCAGATAGTCCTGAGATCCCATAGATTCAGCGGGAAACCAATTAGTTTCTGAACAACAACAGCTGGAACAGAGGGAACATTTACTCAGTTCCGAATTACTGGTAAATGCAGCATTTATTTCTGAAATGTCACCCACAATTTTGTGACTGCACACTTTCACTTCACCAAACTATAGTGAAACCCCTCACCTTCAGAAACTCCACACTGTCTTTTTGATCCATCTGTTGCTGCAACTTTAAGAGTTCCTCCTGAATAGATTTTAAATTCTCTTGAATCTTTCCAAGATTTGTCTCCATTGTATTTAGAATCTTCTTCTCCTCCTCCCGGATATCTGCCAGTGCGCGCTGCTCTTTCTCAGTGAGAATCTGGTGCAGTTCAGCATACTGGGATGTGATCTTGGACTGAAGGTTGTGTGATTGTTCCTGTGAAATAAAAGGTGAAGATCAACATATAATGTCACTGATTGTGTTTCCTCACGACTTTAACGGTGACATTTGGCCTGTGCATGTTTTATTTGCTTTGGCAATTCACTAGTTTGTGTAATGTAGACAAAAATGCTGGAGGAACTCAGCGGGTGAGGCGGCATCTATTGAGAGAAGGGATAGGCGACGTTTCGTGTCGAGACCCTTCTTCAGACTTCACGAAATGTCGTGAGGGTAATGTTATAACTCATCAATCCTCTACCCCCAATACAATTCCCTGCTACCTGTTCCTTTTCACGTGCCCATTAATACCCATTCATCCGTCCATCACCCACTTTCCCAGGGATTATAACAGTCCCCGATTGACCATTGAACCAGCGTGTATTGGGGACGTGGAAGGAATCCGACGCAGTCACAGGGAGAAGGCGTGAACCACACGGGCAGCACCCGAGGTCAGGATCGAACCCGCTCACCAGTACTAGGAGACAGCAGCACTACTTGTGTCACTGCGCTGCCCTATTATTACACGCATCACAGGGATCAAATCTACACAAGATCAGGAAATCGAAACTTAAAAGCCTCACCAGAACTCCAGAAATCTTCTGTTTCTGTTGCTGCTCCATTCGCTGGATCTCTAATTCCTTTTTTGTGAGAGACTGAATGGAAGATTTCGCCTGATCCTGGGATTGTGGTTGAAAATCGGAGAATAAAAGTGTTAGATTATAAAGATGGAATTAAACAATGATGCGATCAAAATCGGTTTGCATTTACCTTGTAGGTTTCAACAGCTTCTTTAACCGGCATGAAGTTGTGAGACTTGTGTTCCCGCCCGGCTGCACAAACCAGGCAGATCAACTTCTTGTCAGTTTCACAAAACAGCTTCAGTTCTTCCTGATGTTCCTCGCACTGAAGTTTACTTTCCTTCTCTGTCCGATTCAGGCTCAGTGTTCGAGCTTTCTCAGACAGTCTCGCCAAGGCCCAACTAACCCTGAGGGTGCGGTCTGTAAACTGCTCTCTACATTCCGGGCAGGAGTTTCTCCCCTCCCTGTCCCAACTCTGTGTGATACAGGAGCGGCAGAAGTTGTGCCCGCACTCCAGTGACACCGGATCGGTGAAGAAATCCAGGCAGATGGGACAAACTGCCTCCTCGGTTAAACACTCGAACCTGTCTTTCGAAGCCATTTTAACATTTGATTTAACCATCCACTGCCTGGTTAAAACGCATTCCCATTCGCTGAAACTGCTGACGCCCTGCAGTGTTAAAGAGGGAACTGCAGATGCTGGAGAATCGTAGGTTACACAGAAAAGCTGGAGAAACTCAGCGGGTGCAGCAGCATCTATGGAGCCGTCTGAAGAAGGGTTTCGGCCCGAAACGTTGCCTATTTCCTTCGCTCCATAGATGCTGCTGCACCCGCTGAGTTTCTCCAGCTTTTCTGTGTAACCGACGCCCTGCAGTAGTTGATTGGAGCGCCGGAGGCTGAAGTTCATGGGATCAAGAGGTGAATGGATTGGGTAGTTTTCCACTGCGTAAGCTGCCGTCTCGTGGAACGAACGTTATTTGGCTGCAAGTGTAGAGTGTTCAGTGTCCTGGCCGCTCCCAACTAATCTCACATGAGGGAGGGGTCAGTTAAACATTAAACTGCATCTGCCCACTCACCCAACCTGTCCTAGTCACCCTTCATCCTCGTAGCATCCTCCTCGCAGTTCGCACTGCCACCCAGCTTTGTGTCATCTCCTCCCTTTCTCACCTCCTATATCTCTCTCTCCCCTTCTCCCACTGACATATCGCCCCCATCCCTGACTCGTCCGCCCCTCGTCACTCTCCCCGCCCCTCTCTCCGCCTACGGCGGGACGGCCATCTTTGTAGCGGGCACGCCTCTTGGAGGGCGGCCATCTTTGGTACAGGCACTGACGTCACTGAACTGATGGAGATTTCACAGCAGGAGGAGAATTTCTTCAAAGTCGGCAACTTGATGAAGGGCGGCCATCTTTGTTAGGGGCATTAATGTCCCAGTACCCAGGGGAAGCGGCCATCTTTGTTAGGGGCATTAATGTCCCGGTACCCAGGGGAGGCGGCCATCTTTGTTAGGGGCATTAATGTCCCGGTATCCAGGGGAGGCGGCCATCTTTGTTAGGGGCACTAATGTCCCGGTACCCAGGGGAGGCGGCCCTCTTTGTTAGGGGCATTAATGTCCCAGTACCCAGGGGAGGCGGCCATCTTTGTTAGGGGCACTAATGTCCAGGTACCCGGGGAGGCGGCCATCTTTGTTAGGGGCACTAATGTCCCGGTACCCAGGGGAAGGCGGCCATCTTTGTTAGGGGCAGCTTTGCCCATTCGTTCTCATTATCGACGCTTCCCTCCGCCATTTTGTTGTGGGCAGCGAAACAACTTAAAATAATTTTAAAAGAGGAAGAAATCTTTCCAAAGGGAACATCTAATCTGTCTTGAAGTCGGCGCGGAGAGACGTTTGTTTCTGTCTGGTGCTGGGATGTTGTGGTTAAAGGCAGGAGGAGGTCGTGAACCCTCTGGGGGTGAAAGGTCATCTGTGGTTGCCTGGCAAAGGTGGAGATGGAGAGACTGAGTGAGAAAATAGAGTGAGAGAGACAGAGAGAGAGAGAGTCCACACTCTCCACACCCTCCACACTCTCATTCTTCTTATCGAGTCCACACACAAGATTAGAAGTTGTTCAGCCAGAGCTGAACACACTTCTCGGCATCTGCACAATGATGTCTGTCTTGCGCTTCTTGTGCGTCTTGTGCGTGGTGGTGGAAAGATTGGTTGAAACAGGGCCGCGACGTGAACGCTCTTTCCTTGACCCCCACACTCTCATTGAAAAACGTGTACACCAAGCGAAAAATGGGAAAATATTTGCCTGTTTTATAGAAACATAGAAACATAGAAAATAGGTGCAGGAGTGGCCATTCGGCCCTTCAAGCCTGCACCGCCAGTCAATATGATCATGGCTGATCATCCAACTCAGTATCCCATACCTGCCTTCTCTCCATACCCTCTGATCCCTTTAGCCACAAGGGCCACATCTAACTCCCTCTTAAATATAGCCAATGAACTGGCCTCAACTACCTTCTGTGGCAGAGAGTTCCAGGGATTCACCACTCTCTGTGTGAAAAAAGTTCTTCTCATCTCGGTTTTAAAGGATTTCTCCCTTATCCTTAAGCTGTGACCCCTTGTCCTGGACTTCCCCAACATCGGGAACAATCTTCCTGCATCTAGCCTGTCAAACCACTTAAGAATTTTGTAAGTTTCTATAAGATCCCCTTTCAATCTCCTAAATTCAAGAGAGATTAAACCAAGTCTATCCAGTCTTTCTTCATAAGACAGTCCTGACATCCCAGGAATCAGTCTGGTGAACCTTCTCTGCACTCCCTCTATGGCAATAATGTCCTTCCTCAGATTTGGAGACCAAAACTGTACGCAATACTCCAGGTGTGGTCTCACCAAGACCCTGTACAACTGCAATAGAACCTCCCTGCTCCTATACTCAAATCCTTTTGCTATGAAAGCTAACATACCATTCGCTTTCTTCACTGCCTGCTGCACCTGCATGCCTACTTTCAATGGCCGGTTTACCATGACACCCAGGTCTCGCTGCATCTCCCCTTTTCCTAATCGGCCACCATTTAGATAATAGTCTGCTTTCCTTTGCCACCAAAATGGATAACCTCACATTTATCACTGAAAGGGGCGGGGCCCGGCTGAGGGGAGGCGGAGCTCCGCCCCGTCAATCACAGCCCTGACCAGAAAGTCGATGTCATTTGTAATCAGCTTCGGGTAAATTTCATTCCCTTAAACTAAATACATCCGTATTTCCTCTTGTGAATTGTTCATTATATTAGGCTGCACAATAACATTACTCTGCAGCAAACACTGTAATGAAGAAGTACCCGAAACGTCACCCATTCCTTCTCTCCAGAGATGCTGCCTGTCCCGCTGAGTTACTCCAGCATTTTATGTCTGTCTTCGGTTTAAACCAGCATCTGCAGTTCGTTTCTGCACACTATCATTGTATTTGTCTCTGTGTGTGGGTGTCTCTCTCTCTCCACTCCACTCAATTCAATTCAATTTTTTTTTTCAATTTAGAAACTTTATTGGCATGATAAAAATACATTATATTGCCAATGTATAAAACATGACATACATATTTAAAATGCATAAATATCAATACAAGTATACAGTGCATGGATAGATTTGTCCCTGTACATAAACTTGCAATAGACCCATAGCCCTTTATTGATTGCTACACGTTCTTGCAGCTGTAAGCAGTACAACACAATAGCAAGCTTAGCAATTCAATATTATTTTCTTAGTGTCAGTTAATGTCAATTAGTGTGTGCATACATATGTGCATGTTGGTCATTCACCGTCTCTCAGGTTATGGCATGCTGTTACGTATTGTGCACCAAGATGTGCCGTATTTCCTTCGCCAAGGATTATTCTTAGTTTTGATGTATCATCTAGTTCTTTAAAATCAGGGGTTGCCACACTGAGTTTGTCAAAGTATGCTTTCCTTGTTTTGTCAATTTTTTTTTGCATTTTAGGAGGAAGTGCACCTCTGTTTCAACCTCATCTGTCAAACAGTGGCCGCATATTCTGTTTTCTCTTGGTTGCCAGAATCTCTTCTGTCTTCCTTTTTCAACTGCCAAATAGTGGTCACTTCACCTGTATTTGGTGAGGGCCTGTCTCTGCTTTATGTCTCTAACAGTTGAGAGATGGTCTGCCAATTTATAATCTCTTTTTAGGGCATGGTAACATTCTCATCTGCTTTGGCTTTTGGTTCCTTTATCCCAATGTTCCAAATACGTTTCTTTACATTGTTTGATAATTTGGTTCACTCTAACTGGTGATTGGGGGGTCAGTATCGATCTGAGGCCGGTCAGGATTTAACTGGATAGGGTTTAACTGAATAGGGGTAGTTAGTCTCAGTACCAACTGACACAGGGAACTCTTTTCTGGGCTCTCCTCTTGTGTTTGAAGGGGTTTAAACTGGAGGGTATCTGGAGGGCTAGATTTAAGGTGATTCTAAAAAATTAGTGTTCTTTTCTGGATATTTATTATCAGTGGGTATCTGCCTAATTCCGCCCTACATGCGTTTGTAGGTGTTTTCCTTTGGATACGGAGGATGTTCCGACAATATTCCGCATGCAGGGCCTCCATTGTATGTTTTTCCCATTTACTATAACTATGGTGACTGAGTGGACCCCATACTTCACTACCATAAAGCGCAATAGGCTGGATTACACTGTCAAATATTTTAAGCCAGATTTTAATTGGAATTTGGATGTTGTAGAATCTTCTTTTTATTGCATACAGAGCTCTTCGAGCTTTCTCTTTTAGTTCATTCACTGCCATATTGAAGCTCCCTGATGCTGAAACAGTTAGACCGAGGTAAGTATAGCTCATAGTGTGTTCGATAACAATACCATTGAGAGTAAATTTGTATTTATCTTCCTGACATCTGGGTCTTTTCTGAAAAATCATGATGTTGGTTTTCTTTAGATTTACTGCCAGGGCCCAATTTTGGCAGTACTCATCAAGAAGGTCCAACTGTTGCTGCAGTTCTGTGGGGGACAGCAGAACCAAGTCATCCGCATAAAACAGGGATTTTACCTCTCCGTCCAGAAGACAGAGGCCCGGCGCTGTGCTCTGGTCCAACTTTACTGCCAAATCGTTGATATATCCATTAAACAGTGTCGGGCTCAGATTGCAGCCTTGCCGGACACCTCTTCTCTGGGCAAAGAGATCAGTGCGTTTGTCCCCAATTTTAACGCCACATTTATTATTCAGATACATTGATTTGATAAAGTCATATACCTTTCTTCCTATACCACAGCCAAGGAGTTTGTAATAGAGCCCTTCATGCCAAATAGAGTAAAATGCTTTCTCAAAGTGGTGAAATCATTGGACAAAGTCAGCATGGATTTACGAAAGGTAAATCATGTCTGACGAATCTTATAGAAATTTTCGAGGATGTAACTAGTAGCGTGGATAGGGGAGAACCAGTGGAAGTGGTGTGTCTGGACTTCCAGAAGGCTTTCGACAAGGTCCCACATAAGAGATTAGTATACAAACTTAAAGCACACGGCATTGGGGGTTCAGTATTGATGTGGATAGATAACTGGCTGACAAACAGGAAGCAAAGAGTAGGAGTAAACGGGTCCTTTTCACAATGGCAGGCAGTGACTAGTGGGGTACCGCAAGGCTCAGTGCTGGGACCCCAGCTATTTACAATATATATTAATAATCTGGATGAGGGAATTGAAGGCAATATCTCCAAGTTTGCGGATGACACTAAGCTGGGGGGCAGTGTTAGCTGTGAGGAGGATGCTAGGAGACCGCAAGGTGACTTGGATAGGCTGGGTGAGTGGGCAAATGTTTGGCAGATGCAGTATAATGTGGATAAATGTGAGGTTATCCATTTTGGTGGCAAAAACAGGAAAGCAGACTATTATCTAAATGGTGGCCGATTAGGAAAAGGGGAGATGCAGCGAGACCTGGGTGTCATGGTACATCAGTCATTGAAAGTAGGCATGCTGGTGCAGCAGGCAGTGAAGTAAGCGAATGGTATGTTAGCTTTCATAGCAAAAGGATTTGAGTATAGGAGCAGGGAGGTTCTACTGCAGTTGTACAGGGTCTTGGTGAGACCACACCTGCAGTATTGCGTACAGTTTTGGTCTCCAAATCTGAGGAAGGACATTATTGCCATAGAGGGAGTACAGAGAAGGTTCACCAGACTGATTCCTGGGATATCAGGACTGTCTTATGAAGAAAGACTGGATAGACTTGGTTTATACTCTCTAGTATTTAGGAGATTGGGAGGGGATCTTATAGAAACTTACAAAATTCTTAAGGGGTTGGACAGGCTAGATGCAGGAAGATTGTTCGCGATGTTGGGGAAGCCCAGGACAAGGGGTCACAGCTTAAGTATAAGGGGGAAATCCTTTAAAAGATGAGAAGAACTTTTTTCACACAGAGAGTGGTGAACCTCTGGAACTCTCTGCCACAGAGGGTAGTCGAGGCCAGTTCATTGGCTATATTTAAGAGGGAGTTAGATGTGGCCCATGTGGCTAAGCGGATCAGAGGTTATGGACAGAAGGCAGGTACGGGATACTGAGTTGGATGATCAGCCATGATCATATTGAATGGCGGTGCAGGCTCGAAGGGTCGAGTGGCCTGCTCCTGCACCTAATTTCTATGTTTCTATGTTACAAATGTTTGAGATTTTAAAAATCAAGTTTGCAATTTATTCCATCAGATAAAGCATAAAAAGAAGTTTAATTTGTCACCTAATTCACTTTCATATCTTCTGTATTAAAAAAAGTTATAGAAACATAGACATAGAAACATAGAAAATAGGTGCAGGAGTAGGCCATTCGGCCCTTCGAGCCTGCACCGTCATTCGATATGATCATGGCTAATCATCCAACTCAGTATCCCATCCCTGCCTTCTCTCCATACCCCCTGATCCCTTTAGCCACAAGGGCCACATCTAACTCCCTCTTAAATATAGCCAATGAACTGGCCTCAACTACCTTCTGTGGCAGAGGATTCTACAGATCCACCACTCTCTGTGTAAAAAATGATTTTCTCATCTCAGTACTAAAACACTTCCCTCTTATCCTTAAACTGTGACCCCCTAGTTCTGGACTTCCCCCAACATCGGGAATAATCTTCCTGCATCTAGCCTGTTCAACCCCTTAAGAATTTTGTAAGTTTCTATAAGAATACTAGACTAAGTGGGACCCGTTGGGTCCCAGCATCACACGGGAGGGCTGGTCACCAACGCAATATTCCACCTCTCCACCAATTCCAATACTGCTCGCCAGTGGGGGGGGGCTGTCTGTTGCGCTAGTATGGGTGTTGAGGGCTGAAGGTACTGGTTTCCATAGGGCTAGTATAGACATTGTGGGCCGTATGGATGCTTGGGCAGGCATCCAACTGATGCAACGATTTTAAAAGCCAAGCCAAGGCAAACAATTGGGCTACAGCCACCCGACAACCAAAATTCATTTTGTGAACACATACTTGTCAAAAAAAAGCGAGGCAAAAAGTAAAGGCAAACAATGTCCTGATCTTCAAACACTCTTCTCCTCAGACGGCCAAAGGTTGTGCAGATACACTGAAGCCGCTGGTGAATTTCACCATCAATGTATGCCTTCCTCTGGGAAGAGGAGCGCCGGCCACAGGACCCGAGGGTCACCATCGTTACGACCATTTTAAAGGAAGGAGACAAATCCACCCGCAGAAACTATGGAGGGCTCTTCTCCCGTTCTCTACCACAGGGAGTGGTCAGTTATGCATTAAACTGGCCCGGGGAGCCGTTGGTGAGAGGAGGACTTACCTGGAGCTGCGAGTATAAAAACAGCGTGGGGCTTGCTTCTACAGAGGCCCGGGGAGCCGTTGACGAGAGGAGGACAAGGGGAGGGCAATTGTAATAGGTGACTCTATAGTCAGGGGGTCGGATAGGCGATTCTGTGGACGCAGACAGGAGACCCGGATGGTAGTTTGCCTCCCTGGTGCCAGGGTCAGGGATGTGTCTGAACGGGTCCAAGAAATCCTGAAATAGGAGGGAGAGGAACCTGAGGTTGTGGTGCATATAGGTACCAACGACATAGGTAAAAAAAAGAGAAGAGGTCCTGAAAGAGAATTTAGGGAGTTAGGTAGAGAGTTAAGGAGAAGGACTGGAAAGGTAACAATCTCAGGATTACTGCCTGTGCCACGTGACCGTGAGAGTAGGAATGGAGCGAGGTGGAGGATAAATGAGTGGATGAGGGACTGGTGCAGTGGGTATGGATTCAAGTTTCTGGATCATTGGGACCTCTTTTGGGGAAGGTGTGACCTGTACAGAAAGGACGGGTTGTACTTGAACTCAAGGGGGACCAATATCCTGGCGGGGAGATTTGCAAAGGCTACTGGGGAGACTTTAAACTAGTATGGTTGGGGGGAGGGACTCAAATTGGGAAAGCTAGCAGTCACTGTGTGAGGCAGGGGGCAGAGAATGGTAGCACTCTGACCCAAAATGTAGGGGAGAGAGAAGAAAAAGACAATAAACAGAGAATAAGAGAGGGTGGGTTTCTTAAATGTGTATATTTTAATGCTAGGAGCATTGTAAGAAAGGTGGATGAGCTTAGAGTCTGGATTGACACCTGGAAGTATGATGTTGTGGCGATCAGTGAAACATGGTTGCAGGAGGGCTGTGATTGGAAACTAAATATTCCAGGATTTCGTTGCTTCAGGTGTGATAGAATTGGGGGGCAAGAGGTGGAGGTGTTGCATTGCTTATCAGGGAAGATATTACAGCAGTGCTTTGGCAGGATAGATTAGAGGGCTCGTCTAGGGAGGCTATTTGGGTGGAACTGAGAAATGGGAAAGGGGTAGCAACACTTATAGGGGTGTATTATAGACCGCCAAATGGGGAACGAGAATTGGAAGAGCAAATATATAAGGAGATTGCAGATATTAGTAGTAAGCACAAGGTAGTGATTGTGGGAGATTTCAATTTTCCACACATAGACTGGGAAACACATTCTGTAAATGGGCTGGATGGGTTGGAGTTTGTAAAATGTGTGCAGGATAGTTTTTGCAGCAATACATAGAAGTACCTACTAGAGAAGGGGCGGTACTGGGCCTCCTGTTAGGAAATGAGATGGGTCTGAATTGAATCTGAATCTGATCTGAGTCAGGTGGCAGAGGTATGCGTTGGGGAACAGTTCGGGTCCAGTGATCACAATACCATTAGTTTCAATATAATTATGGAGAGGGACAAAACTGGACCTAGGGTTGAGATTTTTGATTGGAGAAAGGCTAACTTTGAGGAGATGCGAAAGGATTTAAAAGGAGTAAATTGGGACAGTTTGTTTTATGGGAAAGATGTGGAAGAGAAATGGAGTACATTTAAAGGTGAAATTTTAAGAGTACAGAATCTTTATGTCCCTGTTCGGTTGAAAGGAAATCGTAAAAATTGTAAAGAGCTATGGTTTTCAAGGGAAATTGGACACTTGGTTCTGAAAAAGAGGGGGATCTGCAGTAATTATAGGCATCATGGAGTAAATGAGGTGCTTGAGGAGTATAAAGAATGTAAAAAGAATCTTAAGAAAGAAATTAGAAAAGCTAAAAGAAGATATGAGGTTGCTTTGGTAAGTAAGGTAAAAGTAAATCCGAAGGGTTTCTACCGCTATATTAATAGCAAAAGGATAACAAGGGATAAAATTGGTCCATTAGAGAGTCAGAGTGGACAACTATCTGCAGAGCCAAAAGAGATGGGGGAGATATTGAACAGTTTCTTTTCTTCGGTATTCACCAAGGAGAAGGATATATTGAATTATGTGAGGTAAGGGAAACAAGTAGAGTAGCTATGGAAACTATGAGGATCAAAGAAGTGGAAGTACTGACACTTTTGAGAAATATAAAAGTGGATAAGTCTCCAGGTCCGGACAGGATATTCCCTAGGACATTGAGGGAAGTTAGTGTAGAAATAGCAGGGGCTATGGCAGAAATATTTCAAATGTCATTAGAAACGGGAATAGTGCCGGAGGATTGGCGTACTGCGCATGTTGTTCCATTGTTTAAAAAGGGGTCTAAGAGTAAACCTAGCAATTATAGACCTGTTAGTTTGATGTCAGTGGTGGGCAAATTAATGGAAAGAATACTTAGAGATAATATATATAAGCACCTGGATAAACAGGGTCTGATTAGGAACAATCAACATGGATTTGTGCCTGGAAGGTCATGTTTAACTAATCTTCTTGAATGTTTTGAAGATGTTACTCGGGAAATTGATGAGGGTAAAGCAGTGGATGTTGTGTATATGGACTTCAGTAAGGCCTTTGACAAGGTTCCTCATGGAAGGTTGGTTAAGAAGGTTCAATGGTTGGGTATTAATGGTGGAGTAGCAAGATGGATTCAACAGTGGCTGAATGGGAGATGCCAGAGAGTAATGGTGGATGGTTGTTTGTCAGGTTGGAGGCCAGTGACGAGTGGGGTGCCACAGGGATCTGTGTTGGGTCCACTGTTGTTTGTCATGTACATCAATGATCTGGATGATGGTGTGGTAAATTGGATTAGTAAGTATGCAGATGATACTAAGATAGGTGGGGTTGCGGGTAATGAAGTAGAGTTTTAAAGCCTATAGAGAGATTTATGCCAGTTGGAAGAGTGGGCTGAAAGATGGCAGATGGAGTTTAATGCTGATAAGTGTGAGGTGCTACATCTTGGCAGGACAAATCAAAATAGGACGTACATGGTAAATGGTAGGGAATTGAAGAATGTTGGTGAACAGAGGGATCTGGGAATAACTGCACAGTTCCCTGAAAGTGGAATCTCATGTAGATAGGGTGGTAAAGAAAGCTTTTGGTGTGCTGGCCTTTATAAATCAGAGCATTGAATATAGAAGTTGGGATGTAATGTTAAAATTGTACAAGGCATTGGTGAGGCCAATTCTGGAGTATGTTGTACAATTTTTGTCGCCTAATTATAGGAAGGATGTCAACAAAATAGAGAGAGTACAGAGGAGATTTACTAGAATGTTGCCTGGGTTTCAGCAACTAAGTTACAGAGAAAGGTTGAACAAGTTAGGGCTTTATTCTTTGGAGCGCAGAAGGTTAAGGGGGGACTTGATAGAGGTTTTTAAAATGATGAGAGGGATAGACAGAGTTGACGTGGAAAAGCTTTTCCCACTGAGAGTAGGGAAGATTCAAACAAGGGGACATGAGTTGAGAATTAAGGGACTGAAGTTTAGGGGTAACATGAGGGGGAACTTCTTTACCCAGAGAGTGGTAGCTGTGTGGAATGAGCTTCCAGTGAAGGTGGTGGAGGCAGGTTCGTTTTTATCATTTAAAAATAAATTGGATAGTTATATGGATGGGAAGGGAATGGAGGGTTATGGTCTGAGCGCAGGTATATGGGACTAGGGGAGATTATGTGTTTGGCACGGACTAGAAGGGTCGAGATGGCCTGTTTCCGTGCTGTAATTGTTATATGGTTATATGGTTATAAAAAGCTGGGAAAAAACTGCAGAGCAGATTCACGAAGATGGTGCCAGGATTTGAGGGCCAGGACAAAAGGGAGAGGTTGGGCAGGGAAGGATTTGTTCATTGAATCTATTGAACATTGGAAAATCATCACCAATGCGTCCACTATTTGTAGAGAAACCTCCCTGAGGACCCTGGGATGCAGACCATCAGGCCCAGGGGATGTATCCCTGGCCCAGGGGATGTATAGATGCAGGAAGATTGTTCCCAATGTTGGGGAAGTCCAGAACAAGAGGTCACAGTTTAAGGATAAGAGGGATGTCTTTTAGGACCGAGATGAGAAAATCATTTTTTACACAGAGAGTGGTGAATCTGTGGATTTCTCTGCCACAGAAGGTAGTGGAGGCCAGTTCATTGGTTATATTTAAGAGGGAGTTAGATGTGGCCCTTGTGGCTAAGAGGATCAGGGGGTATGGAGAGAAGGCAGGGATGGGATACTGAGTGGGATGATCAGCCATGATCATATTGAATGGCGGTGCGGGCTCGAAGGGGCGAATGGCCTACTCCTGCACCTATTTTCTATGTTTCTATGAAAGGGAAACGAGAGATATAGATGGTGATAGAGGGAGATATAAAACAAATGAATGAAAGATATGCAAAAAATAACAATGATAAAGGGAACAGGCCGTGGTTAGAAAAAGGCGGGATGCTGGAAAAATGTTCCCGATGTTGGCGGAGTCCAGTGACAGGTGTCACAGTGTGAGACTAAGTGGTAGTCCATTTAGAACTGAGATGAGGAAAAACGTTTTCACCCAGAAAGTTGTGAATCTATGGAATTCTCTGCCACAGAAGGCAGTGAGGGCCAATTCACTGGATATAATCAAGAGGGAGTTAAATATAGCTCTTACGGCTAGGAAAAACTGCAGATGCTGGTTTAAATTGAAGGTAAACACAACATGCTGGAGTAACTCAGTGGTACAGGCAACATCTGTGGAGAGAAGGAAGACAGAGGAGCTGCCTGTCCCACTGAGTTACTCCAGCATGTTGTGTCTACCTAGCTCTTCGTACTAATGGAATCAAGGGATATGGGAAGAAAGCAGGAACGGGGTACTGATTTTAGATGATCAGCCATGATCATATTGAATGGCTCGAAGGGCCTAATCGCCTACTCCTGCATCTATTTTCTATGTTCTTGGTTCTTGGTTTCTTGGTCCTCCAAAACATTCCAAATGGAATTTAAACTGGAGGTGGTGAAGGGAGGGCTTAAGCCAGAAAGGGTTATTGGGAAGAAATGTCCATGTTAGCTGCGGGCTGGATGCGAATGAGTTACAGACAATGAGACTCAACAAGACGGCTTTAAAGCTGGTAGATGTACTTGTGTGGGGAAGGGACAGAGAGAGAGAGGGGATGCAGGGGTTACGGTGCTAGGGGAATCAATATTCATACCGCTGGGTTGTAAACTGGATTTCTTTACTGTAATTTAAAAAATGAATGACATTATACCGCCATCTAGTGTATTAATTTGACATTGTTGTAAGGGATTGATAATGAAAATTCCTGGTACTATATTTGAAATTGCATAATTGTGTAAAAAATGTGTAGCATATTTAATTAATTTTGGTGTAATGCTTTTATTCACGTTTGTTGTGCCATGTCTGGCCCTGGATTTGTAACTTGTTTCATTTGGTTTAGAGATACAGCACGGAAACAGGCCATTCGGCCCACTGAGCCCGTACCGACCAGCGTTCCCCGCACATCAACACTATCCTACATACACTATGGACAATTTACATTTATACCAAGCCAATTAACCTACAGACCTGTACGTCTCTGGAGTGTTGGAGGAAACTGAAGATGTCGGAGAAAACCCATGTAGGAATGTACAAACCTCGCACAGACAAGCACCCGTAGTCAGGATTGAACCCGGGTCTATGGCGCCGTAAGGCAGTAGATCTAATGCCAGTTTAGTTAGTTTAATTTACTGTCACGTGTACCGAGGTACAGTGAAAATCCTTTGTTGCGTGCTAACCAGTCAGCAGAAAGACAACACATGATTACAATTGATCCATTTACAGTGTTTAGATACATGATAAGGGAATAACGTTTAGTGCAAGGTATAGCCAGCAAAGTTCGATCAAGGGTCATCAAAGAGGTAGATAGTAGTTCAGCACTGCTCTTTGGTTGTGGTAGGATGATTCAGTTGCCTGATAACAGCTGGGAAGAAACTGTCCTTGAATCTGGTGGTATACATGTTCACCCTTTTTGTCACAATGTCACCCTAAAGATGCTTTAATAGATATTTTATTTTTGCTCCAGTAAAATTATTATTATTATTTTTATTTTATTTAATTTTATTATTTTTTTAGAAGTAAAGTACATGACATTAATACAAGCCAAATATAACTTATTACATTTCTTGTACCACTTCATTTTTTAAGCTTTAAAAAGAGAAAAAAGTAACGAAAGTGAGAAAGAGTCGTGATTGTGTGAAAAAGTGATCATGAAAAAAGACCCATTACGCGAAGAGTTAGAGAAAAAAGTTAAGAAATAGGCCGTAGAAAAGATAAAAGATAAAATGAAACAAAAACTCTATTAAGATGACAGAGCAGAAAGGGATATACCAACTTCGTATGTTTCATCTCCCCTTACCAGGTCCTGAAACCATTTCTTTTCAGAGTACTGTTGCACCTTATACTTGTAGTAAGTCGATAAATGCAAACCATGTCTTTTGGAAGTGGTCTAATTTGCCTGCAAGATGGAGTCTCGTATCTTCCAGGTGTAATGTTTCAAACATATTTGAAATCACATGTTTGTTGTTGATATAGGGGCGTTTTTCCAGAATTTAAGTATAAGTTTTTTCCCCGTTATTAACCCGTAATTAAATAGATTCTTTTGAAACACAGTTAGTTCAGGGCTGCTGCCCTCCATTGTTCCAAAAATAATCAATTCTGCTTTTGGTATCAATTTTATTTTAACTAATTTTGTGAAGATTTCAAAAATTTCAGTCCAAAATTTTACAAAAAACAAATGAGTGTGTACAGTTTTGGTCTCCTAATCTGAGGAAAGACATTCTTGCCATAGAGGGAGTACAGAGAAGGTTCACCAGACTGATTCCTGGGATGGCAGGACTTTCATATGAAGAAAGACTGGATAGACTCGGCTTGTACACGCAGAAATTGAGA
Source organism: Leucoraja ocellata (assembly GCA_036785375.1). NCBI lineage: Eukaryota > Metazoa > Chordata > Chondrichthyes > Rajiformes > Rajidae > Leucoraja > Leucoraja ocellata. The sequence goes on along the minus strand of JAWMAR010001402.1, from coordinate 29,787 downwards.
AGATTGAGGGGGGATCTTATAGAAACTTACAAAATTCTTAAGGGGTTGGACAGGCTAGATGCAGGAAGATTATTCCCGATGTTGGGGAAGTCCAGAACTAGGGGTCACAGTTTAATGATAAGAGGGAAGTATTTTAGGACCGAGATGAGAAAAACATTTTTCACACAGAGAGTGATGAATCTGTGGATTTCTCTGCCAGTTCAGGCCAGTTCATCGGCTATATTTAAGAGGGAGTTGGATGTGGCCCTTGTGGCTAAAGGGATCAGGGGGTATGGAGAGAAGGCAGGGATGGGATACTGAGTTGGATGATCAGCCATGATCATATTGAATGGCGGTGCAGGCTTGAAGGGCCGAATGGCCTACTCCTGCACCTATTTTGCTATGTTTTCTATAGTAGCTCCATCAAAATTATGGGGTGAAATGATTCTCGGAATAGTTTGCATGATACGGTGTTGTGCAATGTGTTGGAGAATTGAGTAACGGACGAGGTGACGCCAGGTGGCAGCCTGTTTGAACTTCCTCATTCGGGAGGAAGTGGATGTACTTGTGGATACAAAGTGCTGGAGTAACTTAACGCTTTGGGTATCATTCTTGGGGGAAACCAGCTGAGTTACTCACTTTGCACTTTGCGAAATTGCTCGCAATTTGTTTAATTTGACGACGTTAAAATTGACTGATCGACGGACAGACAGCTCTGATTTCAGTTGCTGTTTATTTCACTCTTCCCACATTTACATTTTTTTTTACACACCCGGAGCGGAACCGGAGCAGATTCTCAGCCAGTTTCCATCCCAAGTCCAGAAGAAAGGATAAAGTTTCTCCGTGAATTTATTCCCAGTGAAGGTGTGGAGATGGGACTTGGTGCCCGCGTCGTAAAATGAAACTGTCCCGGACTCGTAACTGAGATAAACTCCTACCCTCCCGGGGATGGGACGGGCAGGGAGAGGGGATGGAGGGGAGGTGAATGCATCAAACTCGCTGACCCACCCCCGCCCGATGCTCCAGACTCCAGTCTCCGGGGTCAGTGTGACCGGTCTCTTCCTCTCCACAGACTCTGCGGCGACTCCCAGACTCCAACCCCGACTGCCCGCCACCTCCACCTCCCAGTAATGTGTCCCCGATGTGAATCCCTCCGATCCCAGCACACACGCCCAGCCTGTAAACCTCTTCCCGGTGTCAGGGAGACGCCTCTCGGTCCGGGTACATCTCACCCTCTTCCGATCCTCAGACACCTCGAGCAGCGCATGCGCTGTTTCCACATCCAGGGTGACGGAGACTGGGGGGAGAAGCAGAGAATCAGAGAGTCCCCGGGGGTCGGGGGGAGACTCGGGCACAGGCGGGCGGACAACTGACACCTTGCCCAGGGGTTTCACCCACAACCACATCGGGTGGACAACACACATCTTTCCCAGAGTTTTTAATCCAGTGATGGAGAGGGGAATTTTGTGGGGTGGGGGAGGGTGGACGGGGAGCACGAGTGCGCAGAGTGAGGAGGATTGCGAGATTGCAGTGGGGATGGAGAAATGAAGCGGGCTATTCAGATATGGAGGCAGATATTGAGGATATTGAGGTGAGTGGTAGTTTGAGGTTGTTAAAGAGGAGGTAGAGGTGTGGGGTGGAGTGGCCATGATCATAGTGAATGGGAGGGGGAGACATGAGGGGCCAGAGGACCTGCCCCTGTTTCTTTGAGTGGAGGGTGAGAGAGAGGGAGGGGTGGCTTGGACCATGGAAGGAAGCAGAGGTTGAATGATCGGGTGTTGGACAGAATGGGTGGAGACTTGTGGTTGTAGGGTCGCTGAAAGAGAGGGAATTCACGGGTGGATTTGATGTATGTGTACAACTAAGAACACACTGATCTCATTGTGAACCAATATATGAACTTCACTGAGGGACTTGTCAATGTTGTGCATGTAAGGCTGGTCCAGAAAGTGAAGGCAGGTGGGATCCAAGGCGAGCTGGTGAAATGGGTCCACAATTGGCTTGGTGGTTGGAGGTAGAAGGTAGCGGTAGAAGGATGAGTTTTCTGCTTGAAGGTCTGTGACTGGTGGAGTGCAGCAGAGATCGGTGCTGCAGCAGGGATATCAAATCAAGAGTGCAGGTTTATCTTGAGAGCAAGGAATTTTAAAGTGGATCTGAGTTGTAAGTTTTCTTTACACTGAGAGTGATTGATATCTGGAACATGCTACAGAGGAGGCGGTGGTGAGATCTAATCATTATATTTGAGGCACTTATCTAGGTGAGGTGCAGAAGAATACCAATGTAATCTGGGCAAATCGATTAGTAAAGCTGGGAAATAGGTGGACATGCACATGATGGGCTGAAGGGCCGGATTCTGTAATGTACAACCATGGCTCTCAGCTCCAAGAGCACTGAATGACTGAGTCTCCACAGCCAGCTGTGCAGGGAATTCCAAAGGTTCCCCAGTCTCTGCGTGCAGTAATGTCTCCTTAACTCTGTCCTACATGGTGCAGCCCACATTCTGAGAGGGTGCCCGTTCTCCAGACCCCTCAGACAGGGGAAACATCCTCCCTGCATCCAGCCCACTGAGCCCTGTTTCACTGAGATCTCCTCCTATGCACCCGAACACTCGAGTACACAGGCCTAGTCTACTCAATCTCACCCCGCACAGTAAACTCATTGCCCCAGGAACAAGTATTGTTAATCTTTGCTGCATTTCCTCTGTGTCAAGTCTGTAAATTTAATGGTACACAGGAGCATAGGAACACAAGAAAACAGGAGCAGGATTAGGATCCGCTCCTCAGGCTTGCCCTTCCATTCAATGTGATCATGGTTGATCTAAGCTGGCACCAATTCCTCTTCTGTGTGAGTTCCCCATAATCATAAATATTCAATCAATCAAATATTTATTTGTAGCAAAGTTTCACATATCCAACAACTCAGCGTTTCACCACCATCTTGGCACAACATTCCAGATATTCACTGCCCTCTGAGAGATGCAACTTCTACACACCGCATGAGAGGCCGCTCTGGAAGGTTGGATGTCATGGAATCCGGGGTGAACTAGCCGATGGAATACAACATTTACCTGAAGGTTGCAGACAGAGGATGTTGGTAGAGGGTTGTTTTTTCAGACTGGAGACAGATTCCACTGTTGTTCCTTATTTATATACACGATTGGGTGTGTATGTAGGTTGCACGGTTAGTCAGTTTGCTGATGGAACTAAAATTGGTGACATTGTGGAGAGTGAAGAAGGTTATCTGAGAGTAACTGGGGTCCCTGTGAACTGGGCCAATGGGCTCAGGAACGGCAGGTGGGATTTATTCATGTGAAGGTGAGGTGATGCACTTTGCTGAGACAAACCAGGGCAGGACATACACAGTAAACATTATAGAACTGAGAGATCTCGGGCTGTAGGTACACAGTGCCATGGAAGATGCAACAGTGACAGGCAGGGTGGTGAAGAATGTGTTTGTCACTTATGCTTTCATAGGTCAGGATATTAAATACGGCGTTTGACACAATAAGATTGTTAGCAAATTAGAGAGGGTGCAAAAGCATTTATGATAATTTCATCAGGTCTGAAGGGCTGGGTTTTAAGGAGACGTTGGACAGGCAGAGTCATTTGTCTTTGGAGCCCATCCAGGTGTTTTTATAGATGTGTATAAGATCTATATAGGGTCCACAGATAGGGTGAATAGCCACAGTATTTCACCCAAAGCAACGTCTGTCTCTGTGATGCTTCCCTGCTGATGGGTTTAGTGGTATCTCCAATTTCCCTTCAGTCCAAAATACTATTAATGTTTGCATGAGAGACCTCTTCCACCCCTGCAACGGACTGTTCCAGCCGCTACAGTCAGGCAAACGCCTCCGTTGCCATGCAGTGAGAATGGAGAGGTTGAGAAGGAGTTTCTTCCCAGAGGCAATTTGGACTGTAAACGCCTTTCTCACCAGGGACTAACTCTACAGAATGTTTTTCCTTCTATTATTTATTATGTAAAAGAATATGTGTGTTATGATTGTGTTTATAATTTGTTTGGTTGTTTTGTTGTTTGTCTTTTGCACAAAAGTCCGCGAGCATTGCCACTTTCATTTCACTGCACATCTCGTATGTGTATGTGACAAATAAACTTGACTTGACTTGACTTGATCTAGGTATTGCTTAAAGATATCAGAAACAAGAATAATGAAAAAGGTACAAGCTTTACCTTGCTTGAAGTCATCAGATGTTTCTTTGAGTGCTGTGTTGAATGAAACAGGGCAATGAAACTTTTCAATCGGCAAGGCTTCATCTACCACCGACAGTGGTTTGGCTTCATCACGAACCCTGCAAATATTGAACAGCTGGTTACAAACTGAGCATTAGAAATGTTTTAAGGTGTTCCACAAAAACTAACAATGTTTCTGTCAAGGCAATGTCCTACCTATGCTTGCGACCAGTTTCCTCCTGAAAGAAATAAAACACAAATCTCAATTGACTGAGATGAGCCGTCCTCATCCCGACAGCGGGAATTTCACCAAATTTCTACAACCCTCTGATAATTCCCATTTCCCAACTCTTATCACCACTGTCATGCAGAGAGAAAGCAGATATTGTCGCAGAGATGTAGAACGATGGGGAAAAGCACAAGGAATGTTCATGAGAATGACGTCATAACTGAGAGGATGGAACGTAATGAAAAGACTGGGCAGGTAGTGGGATTTCATCTGGAGAAGATGTCAGGAATGATGAGAGAATTTAATATTATCGGTGGATTAAAATAGGTGGGGATGAAATTATATCTCAAATCGAAGGGGAGACTAATAATCAAAGTAACGTTGTCTTCAATAAATACCGAAAGGAATGCAGTCATGAGAACATGGAACTCACTTGCAATGGAAGGACTGACGCCAACAGCAGAGATAAATTTAAGTGCAAGTGGGATAAACACATTAGGGCTCCTGGAATTTGGGGTAATGTTACCGGGTGTGGAGAGTAGATGGGAGGGATTATGAGTGGAGCAGAAATCTTGACTGGATAGAATGGGCCAAATGGTCTGTCTATGATGTAGAATGGGATGTCATTCTATGGTGAAACAAGATGGACAAAACAAACAGAGCAAATTCCCTCAATGCTGATGGGAACCGGATATAGATGATCAATCTGATGTGTGCGTCACATTCTAGATTTCAATGTTAATCCCCACTATGTGGTCATGGCTGATCTAGCCCAGGACTGAACTCCTCCTCTTTGCCTCATTTCCATTGATTACAGTGCCCCCCATTTTTAAAAAATGTACCTTCCTCTGGTTTAAATACGTCTAACATGTAAAACCTCTCAGAGTCTCTTGGTTGGAGAATCCCAGGTATTCACTGCCCTCTGTCCATTTGTGGTCCTCGAGATCAGATATAGGATCCCCTGTCATTGTTCTAAACTCCACATAATATAAACACCTCTCTACATTCCGGCCAGACAGTCCTGAGATCCCATAGATTCAGCAGGAGGACAATTAGTTTCTGAACAACAACAGCTGGAACAGAGGGAACATTTACTCAGTTCCGAATTACTGGTAAATGCAGCATTTATTTCTGAAATGTCACCCACCATTTTGTGACTGGACACTTTCATTTCACCAAACTGTAGTGTAACCGCTCACCTTCAGAAACACCACACTGTCCTTTTGATCCATCTGTTGCTGCAACTTTAAGAGTTCCTCCTGAATAGAATTTAAATTCTCGTGAATCTTTCCAAGATTTTTCTCCATTGTATTCAGAATCTTCTTCTCTTCCTCCCGGATATCTGCCAGTGTGCGCTGCTCTTTCTCAGTGAGAATCTGGTGCAGTTCAGCATACTGGGATGTGATCTTGGACTGAAGGTTGTGCGATTGTTCCTGTGAAATAAGAGGTGACATTTGGCTTGTGCAATTTTTATTTGCTTTTGCAATTCAATAGTTTGTCTAAGGTAGACAAAATGCTGGAGGAACTCAGCGGGTGAGGCAGCATCTATTGAGAGAAGGAATAGGCTATGTTTCAGGTCGAGACCCTTCTTCATTACAGTGCCTGGTATTGAAGTGATGTTATTGTGTCTGGTATTGAAGTGATGTTATCACCCTTCTTCAGACTGGTATAGGGGTGGGGGTGGGGGAGGGGGCGGGAAGAAGAAAGGAGGAAGCGGAGACAGTGGGATGTGAGAGAGCTGGGAGACAGCAAGGACTAGCTGAAATTGGAGAAGTCAATGTTCATACCCTTCTTCAGACTTTCAAAGCATTTAGACAGTTTGTCTAAATCAGGGTTGGGGAACCTTTTCATGTTGGAATGCCACATTAAGTTAGCTGTAATCTAATAAGGCCGCATCCAAAAAACTTCAATTAGATATTTCAAAATGTACATTGTTTTGTAAAAATCTAACTACTATGTACTAACTTCAAGAAAATGAAAACAATTTGTGAATTCTAAAGTTAACTAAACTTTTAATGACTTTGTTATAACTGCTTTTTTTGGGACAGCATTGAATATTTGGTTGCAACATGGAGGTACGCAGTTTCAGCTGATCTTCTAGATCCGTCATTTGTGACCTTAAGGGTGTCTTGGTTTGTATTAGGTAGGAGAATGTAGATTCGCAGAAATAAGTGGTTGAAAAGCAAGAAAGCATTTTTTGTGCATGTTGGGGTGTTCTATTGCATTTTTCCATGTTTCAATCGGATATTTCCTAGCGTTAAAAAAGGACTTTAAAATGTCATCTCCTGAGAGCTCAATCAATTCCATATATAGTTCTTTAGGAGCCTTGGAGACATAGAAACATGGAAATTAGATGCAGGAGTAGGCCATTCGGCCCTTCGAGCCTGCACCGCCATTCAATATGATCATGGCTGATCATCCAACTCAGTATCCTATACCTGCCTTCTCTCCATACTCCCTGATCCCTATAGCCACAACGGTATCATAACGGAGACATCAACAGTAAGGTTGAAATGCTAATTTGAGTGTGATGTCATGATTCTCAAAGTCAGTGAACCTTTCATTGTATTCTTTAATTAATACGTTTATAACAGCTGCGTATTCTTCAAATAATTTGCATGAAACCTCCTGCTCATCGATGACTTTCACTAACTGGGGAAAATGTTTATCCGATATTTCATTTTCAAGAAGAGTTTTGAAAAAATGTAGCTTTTTTCAAAATGCTTGGATTTATTTTGCCACATATCATATATAGACATAGTTTTACCTTGCAAAGAAACATTCAAATCATTTTGCTTTGACATGATATCACAGGGAAATGCGGTATTTCTATAGAAATCTTCTTTCAATAATTCACATTGCTGATTCTGTTCTTCATGAAATTTAACTACCTGTTCTCGCAAAGATAAAAATGTTGCTAACACCTGTCCCTGCGATAGCGAATGCACTTTACAATGATACGGTAAATCCACAGTGAATGCCTCATCGTCCAACTTTAGCATATTACGAAACTGACGATGCCGTGTTGCATTTGCACGAATATAGTTAACAATACTTATAACTTGTTGCAAAGTGTCACTTAAAATAGTAGATTTAGCACAGAGATTTTGCTGATGCAAGATACAATGAAATGAAATTAGAGCATCTGGATCTGATGGTAAATGTACTATCTGTTTGTTCTTGATTACATCTTATTCCATTGATACGGTTTTTTTTTTAATCGTTTTCCTGTCATGGAAGGTCTGTACATACACTCACTAAATTAACCAAATCCAGTCCAACTTCACGACAGTTATCTTGAAAGTTGTTGAAGAAATCTATTCCTCGTGTTCTACCTGTAAGAGTGCCCAAAGCGACTAACTCTTCGTAGCAAAGAAAATCTTCTGTTATGGCCCGAATGAAGTATAAAACCTGCGCCGAGTCAGTAGTATCAGTTGATTCATCCAAAGCGATTGATTAATATATATTTTCCTTTTGGAGTATTGCGTGAAGTTGTTCTGTGACGTTGAGGCCTAATTCATGCTGCTGATCAATGATAGTTCTCCTTGAAAGAGGCAGTTGTTTGCACTGTGAAACCTTATCGGGGTCTAAGCATCCTTCAACTTCGACAATCCATTCTTTAACGGTTTCTGCATCGCTAAATGGCTTGCCCCCCCCCCCCCTCCCCAGTAGACAAGTCGCTTCAGTAGCATTATTTCCGGGTCTTGCCGCTGCTTGAAATAACTGCCTTTGCTTTTCATCTTTTAATTTCTGCAATGCAACCTTTCGCACCTCACTCTCTAAGTTGAAATATTTGTGGTCCTTAGGAGTGGCATAATGCTGATGAGCATTGGATTTCTTCAATGTTGATATTTCAGTATCACAAAGCAAGCAAATCATCTTAACTTGAGCAGGAAGAAGTCAAGTCAAGTCAAGTGAGTTTATTGTCATGTGCAGGTACACAAAAATGCTGGAGAAACTCAGCGGGTGCAGCTTCGCTCCATAGATGCTGCTGCACCCGCTGAGTTTCTCCAGCATTTTTGTGTACCTTCGATTTTCCAGCATCTGCAGTTCCTCTTAAACACTTATTGTGATGTGTCCCTGATAGGACAATGAAATTCTTGCTTTGATAAAATTTCAGTTCACAATCCTCATTAAAAACTTTTTTTTTCTTCCCTCAGCGTTCTCTTGTTTTTTTTTACATGATGGGCTGTTAATCAGACAGAATTTAAAAAAATACAGTCGAACAATAACGTTGTTTAACTATTCCCAAATTCAACTTCAAATGTAAAGGCACGTGTACCATTACCAAAAGTTGATAATACTGCAGACTGGATGGCCAGCGAACTCTCCCAGACATTTTCCCTCTGATCAACCAGCCTCAGGCGGTGGTGGCACCAGTTAGGCAGTGAGGTTAACGTACATTCTAGTCGCATTAGAACTAAATCATGAGCATAACAGCTGTTAAAATAGCCCTCATGACTTACTAATGTTTTAATTGTGGCCGTCAGTCGGGGAGGATTATTTAGTTGAATCTTCTTTTACTCTTTGGTATTTTAAATGCGTTCATTTTAAGATTAAAATAAAATTAATAAAAGACAAACAAAAACATTAATAAAAATAAATGGATTTGTTCTACAAAATTTGGATTCATTCAAAAAGCCGCACTTAATGGCCGCAGGTTCCCCACCCCTGGTCTAAATGCTTCTGAAATGTCGTGAGGGTAATGTTATAACCCATCAATCCTCTACCCACAATACAATTCCCTGCTGCCTATTCCTGTTCACGTGCCCATGAATTCCCATTTATCCGTCCACCACCCACTTTCCCAGGGAATATAACAGTCACAGATTGACCATTGAACCAGCGTGTATTGGGGACGTGGAAGGAATCAGACGCGGTCACAGGGAGAAGGCGTGAACCACACGGGCAGCGCCCGAGGTCAGGATCGAACCCGCTCACCAGAACTAGGAGACAGCAGCACTACTTGTGTCACTGCGCTGCCCTATTATTACACGCATCAAATCTACACAAGATCAGGAAATCGAAACTTAAAAGCCTCACCAGAACTCCAGAAATCTTCTGTTTCTGTTGCTGCTCCATTCGCTGGATCTCCGATTTCTTTTTTGTGAGAGACTGGATGGAAGATTTCGCCTGATCCTGGGATTGTGATTGAAAATCAGAGGATAAAAGTGTTAGATTATAAAGATGAAATTAAACAATGATGCGATCAAAATCGGTTTGCTTTTACCTTGTAGATTTCAGCAGCTTCATCCACCAGCATGAAGCGGTGATCTCTGTGTTCCCGCCCACCTGCACAAATCACACAGATCAGCTTCTTGTCAGTTTCACAAAACAGCTTCAGTTCTTCCTGATGTTCCTCGCACTGAAGATTACTTTCCTTCTCTGTCCGATTCAGGCTCAGTGTTCGAGCTTTCTCAGACAGTCTCGCCAAGGCCCGATTCACCCTGAGGGTGCGGTCTGTAAACTGCTCTCTACATTCCGGGCAGGAGTTTCTCCCCTCCCTGTCCCAACTCTGTGTGATACAGGAGCGGCAGAAGTTGTGCCCGCAGTCCAGGATAGCCGGATCGGTGAAGAAATCCAGGCAGATGGGACAAACTGCCTCCTCGGTCCAACTCTCGACCTGCTCTTTCGCAGCCATTTTAACCTCCATTTCCTGGTTCAAAACGCATTCCCTTTCGCTGAAACTGCTGACGCCCTGCAGTAATTAATTGGAGCGCCGGAGGCTGAAGTTCATGGGATCAAGAGGTGAATGGATAGGGTGAATGCACAGTCTTTTACCCGGAGTAGTGGAGTCGGGAACTAGAGGACACAGGTTTGTGGTGAGAGGTGCAAGATTTAATCGGAACCTGAGGAACAATATTTTCACACAGAAGGTCGTGGGGAAATGGAACAAGCTGCCAGAGGAGGTCAGTGGGGCTGGACAGCAACGTGTGGGCGGGGTTTAGGACCCGGGGGAGCCCGGAGCTGTGGCACAATCAATGAAAGGGGCGGGGCCCGGCTGAGGGGAGGCGGAGCTCAGCCCCGTCAATCACAGCCCTGACCAGAAAGCCGATGTCATTTGTAATCAGCTTCGGGTAAATTTCATTCCCTTAAACTAATTTTTTTCCAGTTAAATGGGTGATTGGAACGTGAGTCTGACCATAAAATGCCAACAAAACAACAGAAAACGTTGTCGGCATTCAGCAGGTCGGGCAGTGTACAGTATCTGGAAAGGGAAAGGTTAATATTTCTGAGGTAATATGGAGAAGCAGATTGAACCGCTGCCTCACGGGGCCAGAGACCCGGGTTCGATCCTGACCATGTTCACTGTTCGGAACGTGCACATTCTCCCGGTGACCGCGTGGGTTTCCTCCGGGTGCTCCGGCTTTCTCCCACATTCAAAAGACATGCGGGTTTGTAGGGTAATTTGCCCTCTGTAAATTGTCCCAAGTATGTTGGGAGTGAACGGTAAGGTGGGATAACAGAGACCAAGTGTTAATTGGTGATCGCTGGTCGATGTGGACTGGGTGGGCCGAAGGGCCTACTTCCATGCTGTATCTCTAAAGTAAAGTAAGCTCCACTCTGGTCAGAAAATCAACCTTGCACTGCCGCTCAACAGAGAAAACAAGTCGTCATCAATACTGCACAGGAACAGGCCCTTCAACACACAATGTCTAACTTATGGATGGACCATTCAGAAGCCTGATAACAGAGGGGAGGAGGCTGTTCCTGAGACTGGTAGTACGCGCTTTCAAGATTATGTACCTTCTGCCCGACAAGAACAGTGAGAAGAAGGAATGACCGGGGTAGAACAAGTATCTCCTTGAAAGATCCTCCTACTGTGTTAACATTTATGTCGTCCCGTCATTGACTTTTCCACGCTGGGAAAATAGCCCTGAATCATTCCAAGCCGAGAGCAACCCGGCGGGGGGCAACCGAGAACGAAGGGGGGCCCGTCGCGGGGACCTGGTGCGGCGGGGCCTGGTTCACCGCTGCGGGGAAATATAGACTGTTCCATGAACTTCTCGCAACCTAGTCGGCGCCCACTGTACCGCCCAGGTCAGGTCTGTATTTTACCGGGTTACTGGCAAAAACAAGGCATTTCACTGATCCGAGGTACATTGAACAATAGAGTATGATTGTCTAAGAAAGAACTGCAAATGCTGGAAACATCGAAGTCAGACAAAAATGCTGGAGAAACTCAGCGGGTGAGGCAGCATCTCTGGAGAGAAGGAATGGGTGACGTTTAGGGTCGAAACCCTTCTTCATTACAGTGCCTGGTATTGAAGTGATGTTATTGTGTCTGTTATTGAAGTGATGTTATCACCCTTCTTCAGACTGGTATAGGGGTGGGGGTGGGGGTGGGGGAGGGGCGGACGAAGAAAGGAGGAAGCGGAGACAGTGGGATGTGAGAGAGCTGGGAGACAGCAAGGACTAGCTGAAATTGGAGAAGTCAATGTTCATACCGCTGGGGTGCAAACTACGCAAGTGAAATATGAGGTACTGCTCCTCCAATTTGCGGTGGGACTCACTCTGGCCATGGAGGAGGCGAGGTCTGTATTTTACCGGTTTCCATGCAAAAGCAAATAATCCCGCAGTCACGAGGTACACGTGACAATAGAGTATAATTGAATCATTGAATTCAAGTTTACACATGAGATTATTAAATAAAAATCGAGCGTATAAGAAGGAACTGCAGATAGACACAAAAAGCTGGAGTAACTCAGCGGGACAAGCATCATCTCTGGAGAGATGGAATGGGTGACGTTTCGGGACTAGACCCCTTCTCCATTGCAGTGTCTGGTATTGAAGTGATGTTATTGTGCAGAGTCTGAGACCAAGCGTGGGCTTGGCGATCGTTTCGCCGGCCACCTCGGCTCGGTCCGCATTAACCAACCTGACCTCCCGACTCTGACCTCTCAGAGAAGGGATGGCGCGGGCCAATCACGCGGTGAGCGGCGGGGGCCGGCTATTGTGGTCTGGGCCGACCAATCACGCGTCAGGGGGCGGGCAATCGTGATCACGGCCGGCCAATCACACGTTAGTGGGCGGGACATGTTGATCTGGATCCACCAATCACTCTTAACGGGGCGGGCCATAATGATCTGGACCGACCAATCATGTGTCAGTGGGCGGGTCATGGTGATCTGGACCGACCAATCACGCGTCAGTGGGCGGGCCGGTGATGTCCGAGAGAACAAAGGATTTTGTGAATGGAGCTTTAACTGGAGCGCGCTCATGAGCAAAGATCCTAGAGGAGCTTTATAATCTTTGCTCATGAGTGACGGCAGGTTAACGAGGCAGTGTTTACGAGGCCTGTCCCACCAGTATGCGACTGACTCCATGCGGCAGCAAAGATCCCATAGCGGTGGGGGGAAGAAGGGGGGGGGGGGGGGGGGGGAGGTGGAGATGGTGGGGGTGTGGATGCTTTGTGCCTATCAAACCCTCAACTCCCCCCAGTTAGGCAATTAAGGGACTATTTGGGGTCTGGTAGGACCAAGGCAATGGGTGATTTTGTATTTCCAAGGCTGTAATTGGCCATCTAAACCTGGTTTTAACTGGTATCTTTAATATTTAGGCTAGCCTAGATGGGCCCAAAGGTCCATTTAGGGTGTCCGGTAGACACAAGGCAGCAGATAATTGTTCATTTATAGGACATAGGTCAGCAGATAGGGTCATTTTATATTCCCTCACCCCCCCCACAGAGTGATAGATCATTTAAACTTGGTTTTAGCCTAAGGGTTTCATCCCAAAACGTTGCCTATTTCCTTCGCTCCATAGATGCTGATGCACCCGCTGCGTTTCTCCAGCATTTTTGTGTCCCTTCGATTTTCCAGCTTCTGCAGTTCCATCTTAAACACTTCTTAACCACTTACAATATTGTAGGTTTGTAGATTAATACAACATACACTTAATACCCTGATGTTGAATTTGGATAATTCGCATCACCAGTAACATTCACAAGAACTGAATAGAAAGATTGTGTTTATTTGAATAATGTGCTTGGTGCTTCTAATACTGCAATTGAAATAAACCCAAATCGCTTTGCACTGTATAGCATGTTTTTAAACTCCTTTTGTGTGTTCCTGTCTACAAATTGACTCCTGCATTTCAGTTGCCATTCGTGGCTGCTCTTCAAAGAGACTTATGCCCCTGTCCCACTTAGGAAACCTGAACGGAAACCTCTGGAGACTTTGCGCCCCACCCAAGGTTTCCGTGCGGTTCCCGGAGGTTTTTGTCAGTCTCCCTACCTGCAACCTCCGGCAACCACCTGCAACCTCCAGGAACCGCACGGAAACCTTGGGTGGGGGGCAAAGTCTCCAGAGGTTTCCGTTCAGGTTTCCTAAGTGGGACAGGGACATTACGCATGTAAAGCACTGTGGGGTACCCTAAAAGAGACGCGAGGATATTTTGTAAATGTAGGCGGGTTGTTGTTGTACTCACTCGATCTTGTGGGGAATATTGCATTTCTGATGCATGAAAAGGGGTCGAGGTTAGACGAGGTAGCCGATGGTGTCCGCGGGCTTGGAATGGACTTTGTTCACTCTTGCTCTGACAGAGATAGAGACGTGAGTTTCCCTGGTTTCCTCCCACACTCCAAAGGCGTCGGTAAAAAATGGTCAATTTTCCCCAGTGCGTAGGATAGTGGTAGGTAGTGTTCACATGATTACTACACATGATTGCTGGCTGGAACAGACTCGATGGACGCTGTATCTCTAATGTCCATGACTAGGTAAATGAAAGCAATTCTGCATCCCTGTCCCGGGGGCACTTTCAGTGTGGAGGAACAACTTAGTTCATGGTTTTTCACACCACCTGTGGTGATGGTTTATCTCAATTGGTTATGACTCCATCACCTGAAACCACCGAGAGCAGACTTCACCTGAGACAGTTTCTGTTCAGTGGGAATTACATCAATGACTAATAATTTGAACTCAGTTTGCCCTTGGTTATACATTTTTAATATTTAGATTAATTAAATCAAAGAACATGGAAAAATGTGTTAAGTCTATTGATTCTGCATCGACCAACAGCCACTCAAGGACACACAAAAATGCTGGCGAAACTCAGCGGGTGCAGCAGCATCTATCGAGCGAAGGAAATAGGCAACGTTTCGGGCTGAAACCCTTCTTCAGACACAACAGCCACTCAAAGACTCTGGATTAGTTTCTTTAGTTTAGTTTATTGTCACGTGTACCGAGGTACAGTAAAAAGCTACAGTTGCATGCGTGCAGGTACAGCAGGCAGTGAAGGAAGCTAATGGAATGTTGGCCTTCATAACAAGAGGATTTCAGCATAGGAATAAAGAGGTTCTACTGCAGTTGTATAGGGTCTGGTGAGACCACATCTGGAGTATTGTGTACAGTTTTGGTCTCCTAACTTGAGGAAGGACATCCTTGTGATTGAGGCAGTGCAGCTTAGCTTCACGAGATTGATCCCTGGGATGGCGGGACTGTCATATGAGGAAAGATTGAAAAGACTAGGCTTCTATTCACTGGAGTTTAGAAGGATGAGGGGTTATCTTATAGAAACATATAAAATTAAAAAAGGACTGGACAAGCTAGATGCAGGAAAAATGTTCCCAATGTTGGGCGAGTCCAGAACCGGGGGGCACAGTCTTAGAATAAAGGGGAGGTCATTTAAGACTGAGGTGAGAAAAAACTTGTTCACCCAGAGAGTTGTGAATTTGTGGAATTCCCTGCCACAGGGGGCAGTGGAGTCCAAATCACTGGGTGGGTTTAAGAGAGAGTTAGATAGAGCTCTAGGGGCTAGTGGAGTCAAGGGATATGGGGAGAAGGTAAGCACGGGTTATTGATAGGGGCCGATCAACCATGATCACAATGAATGGTGGTGCTGGCTCGAAGTTTCTTAAGTTATACATCATTTATAAATCTTGCTTAAACAAATTTAATTTTGTGAAATTCTACAATTAGATAAGCCCACCATTACAGACCGATCTCATTCCACTCTCTGGTTATTGGGAAGACCAGACCCCGTTTATTGTGGAGAAACAACTCCATAGAAAAAAGAAAATAAGCACAAAAACTTTAAGTAACATTTCAGGGCTAGAGCAACTGTAATCTTCATATTGTTATTATTTTCCCAAATAGTGCAGATGTGAACAGTGTGATTACATTAATGTGATTAGATGAATGAATTACAGAGTGCAAGTGTAATACAAAATCAACTCAAACACAGCCTATGAAACATTTAAAAAGAAATTATTTAAAAAGCATTAAAAAAAAAACACTATTACCAGCAAAGATCCTAGAGGAGCAAGATAGAGCACTCCTCGAAAAACGCGTAGTATGACGTGTGTGATCGTCGACGCCATTTTTCGAGGCATTTATTGGGCTTCCCCCACACTGTCATGGCGCCCTTATCTAAATTTCATCTCACTGCTCTGCTATCAAGTATTCTAATCGTAAATCTAAACGACCCAACCTGTCATTCTTTAGGTTCCCCAATAAAAAAGAAAGGTGAGAAAATATTTTTATTATTTTCAATCGATATTCTGTCGTGAAAATGTTATTTTCTGTTCTCCCATCAACGGCCATTGGGAAACTGGGTTTGTCGGTACATTAGAAAGTTATTAGACTTATTTTTAATATTTCTTTACTCACCACAATAATAAAAACAATTTTAACACTTCTGTACGTTTTTGGTTTTGTTTTGTAAGGGATTAGTCTCCACAATATGGCCCGCGGACACATTAGGTCCAGTGACCAGGAGATTTTTCGAGCTCAGATTCAAGTCCGAGAATGGGCGGCTGTTACCCATTATATTCCTCGAACATAGGGACATAGCAAACAACACTCACATACATACAAGACATCACAAGCAAAGATCACAAGCCCGCCGTGAAGAAGGGTGCAATCAAATATTATATAACTCTGCTCTATCATCTTTGGGTGCAATGGTGGGTCGGGGGGTTCGGTGGCGGCGGCCGCAATCAAAGATACTAGTGGAGCTCTGCTCTATAATCTTTGGTCGGAATGGGACGGCTGCGCGTTATAATGTGCTATCGTTCCACTCTCCCTCCCCCTTCTCCCTCTCCCCTTGTCCCTGTCCCCCTTCTCCCTCCCCCCCTTCTCCCTCTCCCCCCTTCTCCCTGTCCCCCTTCTCCCTCCCCCCTTCTCCCTGTCCCCCCCCTTTCCCCTTCTCCCTCCCCCTTCTCCCTCTCCCCCTTCTCCCTCTCCCCCTTCTCCCTCTCTTCTCTCGATCTCTCTCTCTCCTCCTCTCGATCTCTCGCTCCCCTCTCTTCTCTCGATCTCTCTCTCTCTCTCTCTCTCTCTCTCTCTCGCTCTCTCTCTCTCTCCCCCCTCTCTTCGCGATCTTCCTCCCTTCCCTCTCTCCCTCCCTTCCATCTCTCCCTCCCTTACCTCTTCGTGAGAGTTGGCAGCTCTGCTATGCCTTGGGTCCAAAAGAGGATAGATAGAAAATACTTAATGGTCTTTGTAAGAAGATTTTAATAAGCTCTTCTACATTTAAGGTAAATTGACATATTAGAGGCAAAAGGCATTTTCAATATACAGGTCTCTCCACACAACTGAAAACAATTGCATTTAAGTGATATATCATCCATTGTTCAGGCAAGTAGCACTAGGTTACAATAAACTTCCTACATATTCCTGGAATTCATCTCATAAAAATGGGAGAGGCTTAAATGCATTGTAAAATCACAAATCCATGTTAACTTGGACCAATCCTTTTACTGCTATCCAAATGCCCCATTATTACATCTTTAATAATTGACTCCAGCATCTTTCACACCACCAAAGTCAGGCTAACTGGTCTGTAATTCCCCGTTTTCTCTCTCGCTCCTTTCTTGAAAAGTGGGATAGCATTAGATATCCTCCAATCCACAGGAACTGATCGTAAATTTATTGATCGTTGGAAAATAATAGAAACATAGAAACATAGAAATTAGGTGCAGGAGTAGGCCATTCGGCCCTTCGAGCCTGCACTTTCTTGCGATCTTGGATGGAACTATTTACAAACCAAGCCGTGATGCATCCGAATAAAATGCTTTCCATGGTGCACCTGTAGAAACATAGAAACATAGACAATAGGTGCAGGAGTAGAGGCCATTCGGCCCTACGAGCCTGCACCGCCATTCAATATGATCATGGCTGATCATCCAACTCAGTATCCCGTACCTGCCTTCTCTCCATACCCTCTGATCCCCTTAGCCACAAGGGCCACATCTAACTCCCTCTTAAATATAGCCAATGAACTGGCCTCGACTACCCTCTGCGGCAGAGAGTTCCAGAGATTCACCACTCTCTGTGTGAAAAAGGTTCTTCTCATCTCGGTTTTAAAGGATTTCCCCCTTATCCTTAAGCTGTGACCCCTTGTCCCTGGACTTCCCCAACATCGGGAGCAATCTTCCTGCATCTAGTCTGTCCAACCCCTTAAGAATTTTGTACGTTTCTATAAGATCCCCTCTCAATCTCCTAAATTCTAGAGAGTATAAACCAAGTGTATCCAGTCTTTCTTCATAAGACAGTCCTGACATCCCAGGAATCAGTCTGGTGAACCTTCTCTGCACTCCCTCTATGGCAATAATGTCCTTCCTCAGATTTGGAGACCAAAACTGTACGCAATACTCCAGGTGTGGTCTCACCAAGACCCTGTACAACTGCAGTAGAAACTCCCTGCTCCTATACTCAAATCCTTTCGCTATGAAAGCTAACATACCATTCGCTTTCTTCACTGCCTGCTGCACCTGCATGCCTACATTCAATGACTGGTGTACCATGACACCCAGGTCTCGCTGCATCTCCCCTTTTCCTAGTCGGTCGCCATTTAGATAATAGTCTGCTTTCCTGTTTTTGCCACCAAAATGGATAACCTCACATTTACCCACATTATACTGCATCTGCCAAACATTTGCCCACTCACCCAGCCTATCCAAGTCACCTTGCAGTCTCCTAGCATCCTCCTCACAGCTAACACTGCCCCCCAGCTTAGTGTCATCCGCAAACTTGGAGATATTGCCTTCAATTCCCTCATCCAGATCATTAATATATATTGTAAATAACTGGGGTCCCAGCACTGAGCCTTGCGGTACCCCACTAGTCACTGCCTGCCTAATGAAGAACTCAACCATATTATGGTCACTCTTGCCCAAGGGGGCACGTACAACAAGATTGCTAACTAACCCTTCCTCATTACTCAATACCCAGTCTAAAATAGCCTGCTCTGTCGTTGGTTCCTCTACATGTTAATCATATGTATAAATATATATGTATGTGTATATATATGCATGTATGTGTATATATGCATGTATATGTGTGTATATATGTATGTATATATATGTTTATATGTGTGTATGTATGCATATAAATGTATCCATATGTATGTGTGTATTTGTATGTGTGCATATGTATGTGTATACGTATGTATGTATGTGTATATATGTGTGTGTAAATATATATATGCATATATATATTATTACTATATAATTATATATATCATTGCCTTTATGGTTTATGTATATCATCTTACAAGACAAATAAATTAATAGTGATTATTTAAATCAAAGTTGCTTCTGATCCATGAGAATAAACCTAACTATCTCTAACTTGCCTCTCACACACAGACACACATTCATATAAATATATATAATATGTATACGTTAAATTTAATTTTGTGCAGTGTGTGTTAAAGCAATACAATGCAAGGGAAACTACGCAAAGGATGGGGCTGTTCCCGCTACAAGATACTCGAGGATCTTTGCTTTGGATCAAAGATTATAGCGGAGCTCTATAATCTTTGCTTTGGATCACAGCGGGTGGCATACCGGAAGTCGCGTGTCGCATTGAAAAATGGCGGCCGTGACGTTCCGTCACGTACTACACGCCAGTCCATTGGATTTCGAAGGTGTGGTCTATCTTGCTCCTCTAGGATCTTTGTTTGTGTCTATGTTTGGTATAAACCAGCATCTGCATTTCTTTGTTTCAACACCAAGTCTCAGAGCTTCTTATGTCAGGGCAGAGGGCGGCATTCAAAGTCCGACCTCGAGGATTAGAGAGAAGGAGGGAAGCAACAGGGGCAGATGATCAGGGTTGTAAAAATGTCAAGATATTGCATCTTTCAAATGAAATGCACTTGCAGTATCATTAACTCCATTCTATGATGAATTCAATGGAGATATTCAATGTCACTTCACTGAATTTGGATACTTTGCACGACTGTACAGCTTGTTTAAGAAGGAACTGCAGATGCTGGAAAATCGAAGGCAGACAAAAATTTTGGAGAAACACAGCGGGTGAGGCAGCATCCATGCAGCGAGGAAATAGGCGACGTTTCGGGTCGAAACCATTCTTCAGACTGATGTGGGGGTGCTTCTATGTGTTTCTATGTTTATAATTGTTCCATGCCGACCAAGATGCCCCATCTAAGCTAGTCCCATGTGCCGCGTTTGCCCCCCCCCCCCTCCTCCCATCCGTTCAAATCCATGCACCTGTCCAAATGTTTTTTTTAAATGCTCGTATATGCCTCAAATATCCACCACGATGTAGCTGAGAAAGCGGCGAGGGAGGGGTGTGGCTACAACAGAAACAAGGAAGGTTTCCCGCATTGTACAGAGAGGCAGACAGAGCCCACCCCGAACACTACAACGTGTCGACGGGCTTTGGGACCCGGGGGAGCTCGGAGCTGTGGAGCCGCCGCGGCTGCTGCTGAACCCGCGGTCAATGGGGTTTCGGGCGCGAAACGGCGGCGGAACAATCAATGAAAGGGGCGGGGGCCGGATGAGGGGAGGCGGAGCTCACCCCCGTCAATCACAGCTCTGACCAGAAAGTGGATGTCATTTGAAATCAACTTCGGGTAAATTTCATTCCCTGAAATTAAATACATCAGTGTTTCCTTTCGTGAATTGTTCATTATGTTAGTCTGCACAATAACATCACTTCAATACCAGACACTGAAATGACGAAGGGTCTCGACCGGAAACGTCACCTATTTCATCTCTCCAGAGATGATGCTTGTCCCGCTGAGTTACTCCAGCTGTTTTGTGGCAATCTTCGATTTAAACCAGTATCTGCAGTTCCTTGTTATACGCTCGATTTTTATTTAATAGTATCATGTGTAAACTTGAATTTAATGATTCAATTATACTCTATTATCACATGTACCGCGTGACACCTCCTTATGTTAGTCTTGGTTTATACTCTCTAGAATTAGGAGATTGAGAGGGGATCTTATAGAAACTTACAAAATTCGTAAGGGGTTGGACAGGCTAGATGCAGGAAGATTGTTCCCGATGTTAGGGAAGTCCAGGACAAGGGGTCACAGCTTAAGGATAAGGGGGGAAATCCTTTAAAACCGAGATGAGAAGATCTTTTTTCACACAGAGAGTGGTGAATCTCTGGAACTCTCTGCCACAGAGGGTAGTTGAGGCCAGTTCATTGGCTATATTTAAGAGGGAGTTAGATGTGGCCCTTATGGCTAAGGGAATCAGGGGGTATGGAGAGAAGACAGGTACGGGATACTGAGTTGGATGATCAGCCATGATCATATTGAATGGCGGTGCAGGCTCGAAGGGCCGAATGGCCTACTCCTGCACCTAATTTCTATGTTTCTATGTTTCCTTTCCCTCCCCTTCCCAGCTCTCCCACATCCCACTGTCTCCGCCTCTTCATTCTTCTTCCAGCCCCCTCCCCCACCCCCACACCAGTCTGAAGGGTGATAACATCACTTCAATACCAGACACAATCAAAGATCTTATAGCGAAGCAAGATGGGTTACTCTCACGCAAACGTGAGGTCCGCTCATGGGCGGATTCATGGGTGATTATAGGACACATTTTAGCAACCCGACTCCGCCATCTTGTTCCGCTTTCTTGCTTCCAGCCAAAGGTTGGATCCGCAGCGGGGAGAAGGAGTGCGGGGCCCGGGGCAGCGGGGAGAGAGAGTGCAGGGCCCGGGCAGCGGGGAGAGAGAGTGCGCGGCCCGGGGCAGCGGGGAGAGAGAGTGCGGGGCCCGGGGCAGCGGGGAGAGAGAGTGCGGGGCCCGGGGCAGCGGGGAGAGAGAGTGTGGGGCCCGGGGCAGCGGGGAGAGAGAGAGTGCCCCAAGACAATGTTTCTTATTTAATGTCCCTTGTTTAGTCTGAAATAAAGTTCATTATTGGATTAGAAGAAATATAATTGTGTGTGTTATATACATTTATATAATTTTCATGTATGTGTGTTTATAAACATTTTATTCCTTAACAAGAATCAACAGAATTATGGACTAACAGAATTATGAATCTAACCCTTTAATCACCACAAAAAGTCCTCCCCCCTGTCAATCACCCTGCGAGTCGGGTCGGTTCCGGTTACTACAAAATCAACTCAAACACTGCTTGTGAGCCATTTAAAAATAAATGATTTAAAAAACATTAAAAAAGACAATTACCAGAATCAAATTTTATTCTTGACAAGAAGTTTGAACTGACAGATTTATGAATCTGACCCACACAAACTGTTGCCCCGCAACATTGATTACAGTGCGAGTCGGGTCGGGTTAGGTAGGCTCAGGTTGCTAAAATGGGCGTGGAAAAATGCCCATGATCCCCTCCATAGCGTACTACACGTCAGTCCATTGCATTTAGCAGGAGTGGCCTATCTTGCTTCGCTATAAGATATTTGGACACAATAACATCACTTCAATACCAGGCACTGTAATGAAGAAGTGTCTCGACCCTAAACGTCCCCCATTCCTTCACACCAGATATGCTGCCTCACCCGCTGAGTTCCTCTAGCATTATTGTCTACCTTCGATGTTTCCAGCATCTGCAGTTCTTTCTTAAACAATCATACAGAGTGAAAACACACTCCTGAAAATGAAGTTAGATGACCTCGAGAACCGGTCGCGGAGATCCAACCCAAGGGTGGTCGGGATTTTTGAAAAGATGGAAGGCTCGGACCCTGTTAAATTTATAACTGAGTTTTTTGAAGAAGTGCTGGGGGCGGATTTCTTCCCAAGACCTCTTATGCTTTCGCGTGCCCACCGAATTGGACCTACACCAACAGACATCCCGAATATCAAGCCATCTAAGCCAAGAGTGTTCCTATTTCTCTTTCATTACTTCCAGGATAAACATCGTATCATCACCAAACGGAGGCAGGAGCTGTTCTTCCGAGGGCACCGGGTGTTTTTTTTATGAGGACTTCAGCGTGGAGCTGGGGAGAAAACGTGCAACTTTTAGGGAAATAAAACCCCTGCTTTACAATAAAGGGGTTCGGTTTGGCCTCCAGTATCCTGCCCGACTCCAGGTCACTCATGAAGGTAAAAAGCACTATTTCAATACACCAGAGACTGTCAAAAAGTTTTCCTACTCGCACTGGGGAGGTGACAGCGTGAAGAACAATGACCTTTTAGGATATCCATGCGGTATTGGCACAGCCTCCTGCGGCGGTGATCTTTGGAAGATTTGTTTATTCTTCAGTTTAATTTGTGGAATTCGACTGAGCTGAACTGCAATGCTATATATTTTGGGTAGTGAGTCGAGGACTTTTAGCCAGCAAAATGTAAATGTCTATGATTACTCTTTGGGATACAATTTTCACTTCCTTCTTTCTCGTAATGCTTTGCTTGTCCGAGGTTATCTTTAGCCTATATATCTTAAAAGTGGAATAAATGACTGTACAACTTTCAAAGAAGGGAGCCACCCTCAATTGGATCAAAAATTTTAGTTAGGGAACACTTCGGAAGTTTTTTTTTGTAATGCCTGCGATCATCCTCAGTCGGGGAAGAAGATCTAGGATTTTGGGGGTTAAATTTTGTATTTGTTATTATAAGGGGGTGAGGGAAAGGTTCTAGGGTAATGGAAGCTCATTCCTTGATTGTCACAAATGCACTCGAATTTCTTTTTTTTTGTTTTTTTTCTCTTCCCTTTTTCTTTTCTCACCCCCCCCCCCCCCCCCCCCCCCCCCCCCCCCCATTGTGGGCTCTCACTTGCAGCCTTCGCGTCGTTCTGGACGGCAGACGCTGTATGTATTTTTTTTTAATCATATTTTGAAATATGGCTAATGGTGATATTGATGGAGGCAATCCTATGAGGTTTATATCTTGGAATGTAAAGGGGCTTAATGGTCCGGTTAAAAGAGCTAAAGTTTTTTCTCACCTAAAACAACTAAAAACAGATATACTACTTTTACAAGAGACTCACTTAAGACTGCAAGATCATAATAGACTGCGTAAAACGTGGGTTAGTCAGATTTTTCACGCCAGATTTAATAGTAGGTCCAGCGGTGTGGCAATATTAATCAACAAAAGAATACAGTTTACACCGTCAGACCTTGTCAGTGACCCTAATGGCCGGTTTATTATAGTTACCGGGTGTCTTTTTCAAAAACCTGTCGTTTTTGTGAATGTTTATGCCCCTAATTGGGATGATGTTCACTATGCAAATAAGGCTCTGTCATTAATACCCCATCTGAACACGCACCACTAATTTTTTCGGGAGACCTGAACTGTGCTATTAATCCACTGCTTGATACGTCTAGTTCTAAGGGGACACCTTCTGGTATGGCAAAGACCTTCTCACTGTTTATGCAACAAAATGGTTATGTGGACCCCTGGAGATTTCTGAACCCAACTGCTAGACAATTCTCTTTTTTTTCTCATGTTCACCATTCTTTTTCCAGAATAGACTATGTTTTTATAGACAGCCCCTTCATAGGGTTAAGAAAATTGAATATACTGCTATACTGAATATATAGAAATATCAGATCACTCACCTGTGATACTGGACCTAGGCTTTCCTTTAAATATTAAAGAACGACCTCTTTAGAAACTCAACCCCCTTTTGCTTTCCAATGAAAATTTTTGCAGTTTTGTATCAGCTAACATAGACACATTCCTCGAAATGAATAAAACTGAGTCCGTATCCTGCTCTTTCATTTGGGAAACTTTAAAAGCCTACTTAAGAGGTCAAATCATATCTTATACTTCATACGCCAATAAAGAACGCAAGAAGGAAATGGAAACCTTGTTAAAATCCATCTTGACCCTGGATAAGCAATATTCTGAAGCACCCACCACCCAATTATACAAAAGCCGTGCTGATTTACAAACAAAATTCAATCTTTTATCTACTAATCAAACAGAACAACTAATTCTCCGGACTCGCGGTGTTTATTATGAATATGGTGATAAGGCGAGCCGGTTTATGGCACACCAACTGAAGCGTCAATCCGCATCACGGCTTATTCCTCAGATAAGAGACATACACCAAGACATAACAAGCAATCCAAAAGAAATAAACAATACTTTCACAACCTTTTACTCGTCACTTTACACCTCAGAATTCCCCTTGGATACTATGAATATGGAAACTTTCTTAGACGATTTGGAAATACCCACTCTGGAATTAGAAGACGCAGAAAATCTAGACCAACCCCTTGGGCAGGAAGAGATTAATAATGCCATTATGGCGAAGCAGAGTGGTAAAACCCCGGGCCCTGACGGCTACCCATTAGAATTTTATAAGAAATTTAAGGATAAGCTCACACTTGTTCTTTTAGAAATGTTTCAAGAATCTTTGGAAAAAGGTTCATTACCCCCCACTCTTTCACAGGCTTCTATTTGACTTCTTCTTAAAAAAGACAAGGATCCGACTCAATGTGGATCATACCGCCCCATCTCACTTTTGAATGTAGATGTAAAAATGTTGGCGAAGGCGATGGCTTGCCGTTTAGAATGCCAACTTCACAAAATAATCTCAGAAGATCAAACAAGTTTGAATAAAAATCGTCATTCCTTTTCTAATATCCGCCGATTGGCCAGTGTGGTCTATTCGCCCAGTGCTTCTCCGCGCCCAGACGCTGTTATCTCTTTGAAGGCATTCGATCGAGTGGAGTGGTCATATTTGTTCAGAGTCTTGGAGAGATTTGGATTTGGCAAAATATTTGTAGCCTGGGTTAAGCTATTATATCATTCACCCTTAGCATGTGTACAGACAAATTATTCGCGATCTGATTATTTTCAATTAACACGTGGCACTCGTCAAGGCTGCCCATTGTCTCCGCTTCTATTTGCGATTGCAATTGAGCCCCTCTCTATTACACTTAGGTCAACCACATTATTCCAGGGAATTAGGAGAGGAAACAGGGAACATCTTGTGTCTTTTTATGCCGATGACCTTCTTCTTTATGTTCAAGTTCAAGTTCAAGTGAGTTTATTGTCATGTGCCCCTGTATAGGACAATGAAATTCTTGCTTTGCTTAAGCACACAGAAAATAGTAAGCATTTACTACAAAACATATAAATGTGTCCATATACCATGATATAAATATATACACACATGAATAAATAAACTGGTAAAGTGCAAATAACAGAAAGTGGTTATTAATAATCAGAGTTTTGTCCGAGCCAGGTTTAATAGCCTGATGGCTGTGGGGACGTAGCTATTCCTGAACCTGGTTGTTGCAGTCTTCAGGCACCTGTACCTTCTACCTGAAGGTAGCAGGGAGATGAGTGTGTGGCCAGGATGGTGTGGGTCTTTGATGATACTGCCAGTGTTTTTGAGGCAGCGACTACGATAAATCCCCTCGATGGAAGGAAGGTCAGAGCCGATGATGGACTGGGCAGTATGTGAGTGACCATACAGCCAGTGGCCCTGCAATTGTGTCCTTGTTGGATCACTTTGGGACTTTTTACGGCTATAAACTAAACCTCCAAAAAAGCAAATGCTTTCCCATCAACCTAGCCCTACAGATCCAACAGGAAACCTTGCCTTTTCCATATCTCAAGAAGGTTTTGTATGTTTAGGAATACACATCTCCCGCTTTTTCACATCCCTGTTTGCAGCTAACTACATGCCTCAAGTTAGCCAAATGAAGGCTGACTTTGAGAGATGGCGTAGTCTGCCACTCACTATGGCTGGGAGAGTGCAGTCAGTGAAGATGACTACTTCCCAGATTTCTTTACTTGTTCCAATGTTTGCCGGTTTTCCTACCCAAGTCATTTTGTAACTCAGTTAACCAATCTATAACCTCCTTTATATGGGGTAACAAGGTTCCAAGGGTCAATAAGTGCACTCTCCAAAGAGGTTGTGAAGTAAGTGGACTGGGCCTTCCTAGCTTTATTAATTATTACTGCGCATCCAATATCCAAAAGATATTATTCTGGCTCCACCGACCAGATACAGACTGGTGTCTGCATGAATCACAATCCTGTTACTCCTCGTCTCTCCCAGCTTTAGTATATTCCTCCCTGCCATTGAAACCCTCTAGATTTACATCCAACCCTGTCGTACTATCCACCATCAAAATTTTTAACCAATTTCGTTGCCATTATAAGCTTACATCAGCTTCAGTTCTGGGTCCCATTCATAGTAACCATTTATTCCCCCCCTCTACACTTGACGCAACCTTTCGACAGTGGGGTTTGAATGGTCTTATGTGCATTAAGGATTTATACACTAACAACATATTTGATAGTTTCGACAACCTACACAAAAAACATGGCCTCCCACATAATAATGTCTTTAAATATCTTCAGGTCCGCCACTTTGTCATGAAAAAATGTCCTTATTTTCCTGATCTCCCTCCTGTCACAGTGTTGGATAAACTCACTCTTACCTTTGCAAATAAAGGACTGATCTCTGCAGTATATTCTCAATTGATGTATTTAGGAGATCAACACCTGAACAAAGTTAAAGCTAGGTGGGAGGATGACCTTGGTATGGATCTGGTTGGACAGAAACGCTGAAAAAAGTCCACTCCTCGTCATCATGTGCTAGATTGGGGCTCATACAATTTAAAGTTTTACACAGGGTTCATTTAAGCAAAGCCAGGCTTGCTAACATATATCCAGGGACGGACGCTGGCTGTGACAGGTGCTCGCTCTCTCCAGCCAATCTAGCTCATGCATTCTGGTCTTGCCCCAAACTTGTTAACTACTGGGCAGTGGTTTTTAAAACCATCAGTGAAGTCCTTGGGATGACAGTGAGACCTGCCCGCTTGTAGCTGTATTTGGTGTAACAGATAAAACCTTGGGTTTAAATACAACCCAGTATGATATAATTACATTTACATCACTTTGTAAATCTGGAAATCTACCACTCCTCCATCTGCCGCTGCTTGGCTGGAAGACGTCATGGTTTTTTTAAGAGCTAGAAAAGATTAAATTCACATTGTCTGTGAAAAAGTTTTATTTGAAATGGGAACCCTTTTTTTATCATACTTTGAGGGTCTAAAGGAACTACCTATTGACTGAGGGCACTTGACAGTAAGTGGGGATCCGCCTTTATTCTGTTTTGTTACTTTATTATTGTTAAAAAGTGCATTTGATTTTGTGATATATTTGGATTGTGAAAAAATAAGCTGCCAAGGGGTGTTTAGGGAGGGTGAGTTAGGGTTATTTTGTTTATATTATTATTATTATTTATAAAAAACAAAATGGAGGAAAATGTAATGCCATACGTAGGATGTGCTGTGAATTTTTTTTTCCATACAACCATATAACCATATAACAATTACATCTCGGCCCTACAAGTCCGTGCCGAACAACTTTTTCCCTTAGTCCCACCTGCCTGCACTCATACCATAACCCTCCATTCCCTTCTCATCGATCCAATAAAAACTATTAATTAAAAAATAAAAAAATAAAAATACAGATCTGACCTGGGTGGTACAGTGGGCGCCGACTAGATTGAGAGAAATTCACGGAACAGTCTATATTTCCCCGCAGCGGTGAACCAGGCACCGACGCACCAGGCAGCAGGCGCCCCCGCGCCGGGTACCCCTTCGTTCTCGGCTGCCCCCCGCCGGGTTGCTCTCGGCTTGGAATGATTCAGGGCTATTTTCCCAGCGTGGAAAAGTCAAAGATGGGAGGACATAGATTTTAGCACAGTAGGAGATGTGGGCTGAAGGAACTGTTCTGGTTCTATGTGGCCGTCAACAAAACCGACAGCTTCATTAGAGCTCCCATTCTCAGCTCTTTACCCACAACGATTAGATTCTTGAACCGACCTGCACTGCCCACGTTTGGCCCATATCCCTCTAAACCTGTCCTATATAAGGATGCCATGAAAACACTGCTAAGGCGACATAGATGGTGTAGTGTCAGTAATATGTTTGTGGCTGCAGGAGTCAGTACTTTAGAAGCTATCCTAAGACATGTACTAATTCATTTGCAGGATAAAATGACTCTAAAAATGTGCTTATTGTGGCCTTCACAAACATAAGAGTTAGCACTACACGCTACGAATCCCAGCTGTGGAGACACTGGTATCGTTGTCTCGTTGTAGGACATTGATCATCTTTTAATCTGGATTTTTAACTTAAGTATTGTGGGGTTTAAAAAAAAAGATATAAATTATGTTTTTATGTGATATACCATGAATTTATATATATATTTATGATATTTGAAATGCAATGCATTTTTAATGTAATGTTGCCCCTTGTCTGGACCTTGAGTCCGTCATAAAGTTTATTATTATTATTATTATTATTATTATTATTATTATTATTATTTATGGACCTGTCTAAATTATTCTGAAACGGTACGATAGTACCGGCCTCAACTACCTCCTCCAGCAGCTCATTCCATACACCCACCATCCATTGTGAGAACAAAGTTACCCCTCATGTTCCTATTAAACCTTTCCACCCTCACCTTAAACCTATGTCCTCTGGTACTTGATTCCTCTCCACTGGGCAAGAGGCTCTGTGCGTCTACTCGATCTGTTCCCCTCATGATTTTTTACATCTCTTCTAAGATCATCCCTAATCATGGAAAAGCAGCCAACATAATCAGGGTCTGAAGAAGGGTTTCGGCCCGAAACGTCACCTATTTCCTTCGCTTCATCGATGCTGCTGCACCCGCTGAGTTTCTTCAGCCTTTTTGTGTACCAACATAATCAAATGCTTGTTCTAACCCGGTCATTCCTTCTTCTCACAGAATCTTGAAAGCGCCTACTACCAGTCTCAGGAACAGCCTCCTCCCCTCTGTTATCAGGCTTCTGAATGGTCCTTCCATAAGCTAGACATTCTGGGTTGAAGGGCCTGTTCCTGTGCTGTATTGATGACGACTTGTTTTCTCTGGTGAGCGGCAGTGCAAGGTTGATTTTCTGACCAGAGTGGAGCTTACTTTACTTTAGAGATACAGCATGGAAGTAGGCCCTTCGGCCCACCGAGTCCACATCGACCATCGATCACCAATTAACACTTGGTCTCTGTTATCCCACCTTCCCGTTCACTCCCAACATACTTGGGGCAATTTACAGAGGGCCAATTACCCAACAAACCCGCATATCTTTTGAAGATGGGAGAAAACCGGAGACCCAGAGGAAACCCGCGCGGTCACATGGAGAATGTGCACGCTACAAACAGTGAACATGGTGGATGAGTTGGATGTGCAGATATAAGGTGGATGAGTTGAATGTGCAGATAGCTATTAATGACTATGATA